>CAUYPK010143982.1:0-47500 GCA_963574355.1 Loris lydekkerianus
TGCAATAAACATTCTGGTACAGATATCTTTGTTATGATGTGATTTTTGGTCTTCTGGGTATATACCTAGTAGAGGAATTATAGGATTGAATGGCAGGTCTATTTTTAGATCTCTAAGTGTTCTCCAAACATCTTTCCAAAAGGAATGTATCAATTTGCATTCCCACCAGCAGTGTAGAAGTGATCCCTTTTCTCCACATTCCTGCCAACATCTCTGGTCTAATTTATGGCTTTCACATGAAAGCTATAACCCAGTTATAACCTAAGAATATGGGGAAGGGGGAGAGGGAGGGGGGAGGATGGGCAGAGGGAGGGTGATTGGTGGGATTACACCTGCGGTGCATCTTACAAGGGTACATGTGAAACTTAGTAAATGTAGAATATAATAGTCTTGATACAATAACTAAGAAAATGCCACGAAGGCTATGTTAACCAGTGTGATGAAAATGTGTCAAACTGTTTATAAAACCGGTGTATGGTGCCCCATGATCGCATTAATGTACACAGCTATGATTTAATATTAATTAAAAAAAAAAAAAAAAAAAAAACATTCTGACTTCAGAAAACAAACGCTCCCAGCTGAGCTGAGGTGCAAAGGAGAATCGGAGGGGACCTGGAACTCCATGCATGTGTCTGAGGTAAACTTTTGTAGATGCATCTGGGAGAAGTGGTTATTCAGCCTTCTGCCAAGAAGGAGACCATCTCAGAATATGGTTACTTAGACCACAGCTCTGTAGGCCAAGGCCAGCACAGGGCTAAGGAAATAATTTGAATAACTGTGCTTATAGCTCTCAGAATTACCTGTGGACTGTGGAGCTTTTTAGTTGTTCAACAATAGCTTGCCTATTGGTTTTTACAAAACCAAATCTCTGGAGGCAAGGCACAGGAACGTGTATTTTTTAATGGGCTCCCAGTTGGTTCTGCTGCATGACCATTGTGGAGGACCTCTGGTTTGGTGACATTAGGGTAAAACTTCTATAGATCTGGTGAATGGGGCCAGGCTTGCCATGAGGGGACCATAAGGCTGCCCTCAAAGTCCTCAGATTGTAAGCTGTGCAAGGTGAAGGCGATCTCAGACATTTCAAACTAAAATACCCCACGAGTGTGCTTGTTTATGAAGAAGTTCACAGTGCGCATAATCTCAGGGGCCCTGTGGTGGGCTATGCTCCCTGCACAGTGCACATAATCTCAGGGGCCCTGTGGTGGGCTATGCTCCCTGCATGGTCCTGAAGAGCTCACTGGACAACAGTCTGTTGAGAAACATTTGTTCATTCTGGAAAATCCTGAGGGCCTGCCATGTGCCAGAGACTCTCCCTCACACTGGGGATTCATCAGGGACGAGAACCCACACAACTCCCTGCTCTCAAGGACTTCCCACGAGGGGTACCCCAGAGATTTTTCTAGGCTTCTGAGGAAGTAAAAGAATGGAGCCAGTGGGGGCTTGCACACCGCAACTGCACTTAAACAAGACGGCCATGCTTCTGTTATAGACATCAAAGTGTGTGTGGAAGTGAGGCGAGTAGTACGGTGAACCCCTACACACTGCCACCCAGTTTCCACAATTATCACCACGTGGCTGATCTCGCATCATGCCCATTTTCACCCTCATCACCCAGATTATTTTGAAGAAAATCCTAGACATTGTTTTACCTCCTACTATTGTTAGCATGCGTCTCTAACACATAATCAAAAAAAAAAAAAAAAAAAAAAAACCACCACCTACCATTACCCCACTTAAAATATGAACATTAATTTTGTAGCATCATTCAATTTAGTCATTGTTAACATTCTCCCAGCTAAATCACATATTTTAAGTGTATATTTTTAAAACATAGAGGGATCAAAATTGGGTTCATACATTATTTTCAATCTAAAGGTTTCCTCTCCTTCTCTCCCCAAGCCCACTCAAAAACACGTTCTTCATTCTGTGGAGTCTGGATTTTTCTGACTGCAGCCCCATGGTATCATTTCACGTGTTTCTCTCTCATTCAGTGTATTTCCTGCAATGCAGGAAGTCTGGTAGTTATAGCCACAAGGCTGCTTTGCTCAGAGTTGGTTTTGATGTTTTCAGCAAAAATGTTTTGCAGGTCTGTCAGGGAGCATTTAACCTCTTGTTGATGTTGATTTCTTTGTGATGTTGGCAGCCATGTCTGATCATTACCTAGAACCCTTATTTCATTAGGGGTTCATGAAGTGATTTGTAAGACACAGGAAGATTCACGAGGATCATTGTATTAGATCATCCCTTCTTTCAATGGGTAGCATTCTAATCTTAAAAATTTTATCATCCGAAAAAATCAGTTTTATCAGTTTTCTATGATGAAAACTTCTCCTCATCAGCTCTCTGCCCTGAGACGCAGGAAAAGCAGGATCAATGATTTATTTCTTTACTCATTAGTTTTCAAAATGAACTGATTCCTCAGCATCATTCAAGGACTTTTTTAAAGTATCTTATGAACCCATGAATTTAAAACAACTTGATGTGTTTTTTATTGCAGTTACATCCTTTTTGTTTTTCTCACACACATATTCCATCTTTGTGCAGTGGTAACCAACTCAAAATGGCTCCTGATTCCTTGAAATATGACTCTTGCAGTTCTGATAACTTTCTTGTTAGTGTATCAAGATGTTCTTGGTGCATCTTGTACCTTTTCTGGCCCAGATCTGAAATTAGTCATTTGTCCAAAGAGCCCTGGCTTATTTTTGATGAGTGGTGGTATTTCATGACCACCTTCTGCAGTCCCATTTTTATCAATAGTATTTATTGTGCTTTCAGATGAGAGTCCCATTAAATAAAAGGTCTTGCTACATAAATTCTTTGAAAATCACTTTCCATTAGGAAAAAAATTAATAAAGAGTTAACATTGAATATACAAGTTCCTACAAATTAATTTAAACTACAAATAACTCAAAATATAGATAAGATATTTGAATGGGAAATTGAGAGAAAAGAAAACAGAATACAATAAGGAGAAAAAGATGTTCAGCCTTCTAGCTGTCAGGGAATAATTACAAATTAAATCACTAATAAGATACCAATTTTTGGCCTTCAAGATGGCAAAAATTTAAATTTGAGAATTTAAGTGGTGCCACAGGTAACAGAAATGGACACTGTCAAACACTGATGTGGGAAATGTTAATTGACCCAATTTTTTGGAAAGTAAAATTTTTAACATATATAGCCTTTGACTTTATAATTCCTCTTCTAGGAACCTTACACAAATGAAACTAAAACACTATACATACACACGTACACACACATACACACACGCCTACAGATTTTGTTGTAGCATTGTTTACAATAAAATGAGTAAGAATGAAACACTTAAATGTCCATTATTAGGGTGCTGGTTGAATAAATTATAATATTCATTATATCATAGAATACTATGCAGCTATTTTTTAATGTTATTGATTTATATCAATCAATATGTAAAAATATCCATAACACATTCATAGTTTCAGACTAACATCTATAGAAAGATTTCAACTGTAAGTCCATATTTATATGTACAAATGATGGACAGCGAGCTAGACAGACAGTCAGGCTTAAAAATAACTCAGAAAAGATACACAGCAAAATATTCAGAGTGGCAACCTTTGGTAGGTGGAACAGGAGCATCATTTTTAATTCTGATGTTTAATTCTATGTAATTATTCATGAGAAGCAGTTACCATCTGAACAGTTCTGTTTTCTTGGTTTTCAATATAATATAGCCCCCCCAAAATAGAATATCCACAGCATTAACATGGGTCGAGAGAGTTTCATTCATCAAAGAGCTTGACACTAATCAATCCTTCTTCTAAGCCCATCACATGGGAAGGTGTTGTGCTCAAGAGTAATTGCTATTCACTCCAACCTGGGTATTTGCACCATTACTCCTTAGCTCCAGGCCCTCAAACCCTCTGTGATCACAGGAGGATTTTCCTTAAGGTTTCCTTTTTCCTTGCACGGAGGTGTTTTTCTGTACTATTGCTTCTTTCTATCATTGACCTGATCTGTTAGGAACAAGATCCTGTTCCTAACAAAAATACTCCTGTGAGGACTGGGGAAGCTTAAGAGGCTGGGATACAGCGTGCTATGACTGAGCTATAAACCAATGAATTGTTCCTGGCTTCTCAGGGTTCTCCCCACGACACACAGTCACCGATCCCCACAGAGGAGTCAAATGAGGTCGTCATCAAGGTGATGAAGAAATTATTACAAAGAAAATAAAATGCAATCAGAAGCATTAAAGGGGTAGTGGCTGACATTGAGTTTAATGCTATTAGTTGCATAACAGCCTGTCCTGGTTTCTACTCCAAATCCCATGAATGTTCTCCCAGATGAGGTCTGCCACAGCTCATCATCATCCTTGAACGTTCACAGCACCCTGATTGTCACATGTGAACAAGGGTCCCGGGCACATTTAGAGACCTGGATGCTATACTGTATGTTCAGCAGCTTCCTTGAGTCCCTCAACCACATTCCTGCATGTTTACACCCCTCCCAACGTTGGTTCTCTTCCTTCTTGCTATTCCCAGAGCAATAACTGCACAGATATTTCCTTTTTGCCTTGTAATTAAGGCCATTAATGTAATTAATGCCCGTCTTCTCCCTGCTTGGCACCTCTCTTTGAGTTCCAATTCCAGTCTATTTGCAGAAGAGCAGGCCACTTGTCCTCTGCTATTCCGATACCTTTCACAAGACTCCTCCAGCTCTTAGGAAAAAGAAATCATTCCTTTGAGTTTATAGAGCACCTGCTATATGGCCCAGGTGCTGTCTCTTCGAAGCACCTCACTTTTAGTCTTGCAGAACAGTGGAGCATTCTGGATGCCGAAGATCACAAGCTGGTTCCGCCCCTGATCAAACACCTGGCAAAGTAGTAAGTGTCTGTGACTTGCAAAGTATCATATTTTAGGAAGGGCTAGAAACCCTCTAAAATGTGGTTCTCCTGATGTGATCTGTGCATATATTTTAGTCTACCAGATAAATTCAACTCCATCTCTATCTAGTCTTTCCTCTTGCTTAAATGGGTTTGGCTTTCCTCCATCCTTTTGGTCCAGTTCCAGCTCCAAGGATCAGCAGTACATTTCCGTGTTGCCTCTCCTGACTAAAGCAAGTCTCTGGACTCAGCCTCAGTATTTCCTTCCTAATAATGTGCATTCTCAAAATTCCTTTTTTTCCCCTGCAACACCCTTCTTGAACTACTCCTTCCTTATATGACAATAGGCCTGAGAGTGATATTCAAAGAACAGAAAAAACTTTGACTTTGGGGGATGCCTTTCCTTCTAGAAAATGGTAATTCCTACTTATCCTTCAATACCCTACTCAATTATTATATATCACCTTACTTTTTCCTGCCACATCCTTCATCCCTCATGTCTTCCTTCATTTGTGCTATAGTTATTTTCAGTGTGTTGGCCTCGTCTCCTAGAGACTGTGAGTTCCCCAAGAAAGAGAGCCCCTCTCATTCCTTTAACACACCTGGGACTTAATGCGGTGTCTGGCATAGGATACATGCTTAATAAAATGCTTGTAGAAATAAAACAAAATGGGCATCAACATCACTCCTAAGGAGCTCTTCATTTTCCCCAATATTTATATTCGTATCTATTTTGTTTATAATTTCTCCATGCACTAAATAGTTTTTGGCTTTAAAATTCATAGGCCACCTAAATGTGGTTAAAATTAAAAACATTTATAATTAAGAAATATCAACAAAAACAGGGTGTTGCTCATAATGAAATTTTCAGAGTTTTCAGCAATATTTCCCTATTTTAATTAATTGTGGATAATCTTTATAAAGAGTGGTGTAGACTTCTCTGCTTTCTTAAGCTGAGTATAGTAATTATAATGTATTATCTTCCTGATGAGTTAGGCAATTTTATGCACACCAATTTTGTACTCTGATATCATATAATGAACCCCTGGGGGCTTATTAAGGCAAGTAGAGTTGTTGGCCTCAACACCAAAAGACCCTACGATTTTTGTGGTTTCAGTGCTTGGGTCTTGTTCTGGAGCTTTACGCTTCCTTATTCAGAGCTTAATTGTCGCTCTGTTAGCATCGTAAAGTGAGACCTGCTTCTCCTTATCCCTATTGTGCTTTCCGTAAGTCATTGTTGAACTTGATGAATTGGTTAAAGAGCTGGGGCTTTTTGACAGCTATCCAGAGTTTATTCCTGCTCTCCAAGTAAGGGGGACCTTATTGATGTAAAAACAACAGAACATGAAAAATATTACATGAGCATGGACCGCAGGGCTCATCAGATGAAAAGAGTGAAGGGGACCTGAGAGAACAGGCACATTCTGAGAGGGAAACTAGGCAGGACTAGCAAGGGAACCGCACAAGTTTTTTTTTGTTGTTTGTTTGTTTTTTTTTGCAGTTTTTGGCCAGGGCCAGGTTTGAACCCGCCACCTCTAGTATATGGGGCCAGCTGCCTACTCCTTTAAGCCACAGGTGCCGCCCCTGCACAAATGTTTTCACTTACTATATTCCTATTTCTTCTTCATTTCTCAGTTCTCATGCCATGGCAGGCAGCTGGTCTTCCTTTCCCCCTGGAGAAGGCCTTTACAATGGTTTTAATTGTTAGTCTTCAGAAAGCCACTATCAATTGACTAATTACGGCCTTAGAGAGAACAATTATATGATCTTCTAGAATAAGGACTACACTTCAGAAAGACAACCTTCCACTCTAGAATGAAAAATCTTCTAGTCAATCTAGTAAGGAGTTCTGCCTTAGAAGGCAAAAAAACTACCATTTATTGGATATCCGCCATGTGCCACCCAATGTCACAGCCATTCTATCCATCATTTTAGGTTCGTAATCACCCTATGTGATAGGCAACACCTTTTCCACTTCATAAATGAAGAAGCTAAGGCCGTAGAGCTGGTAAGTAGTAACACTGGGATTAGAACCTAGGGTATGGCATGACCCCAAAGGTCACGTTCTCAAACCTTGTGCTGCCCTTGAGCTGTGTTCTGAAGCCACCAGAATTTTTGTTTGTCTAATTTGTACCTTTACTTATTATTATAGAAAACTTCAAACATTTGCAAAACTAGAGACTGTAGTGAAACAAACCTCCATTTTCCATCACCCAACAGCAACAATTGTCAATTCAGATGACCTAATTCCATCAAAACCCACATCCCCAAGCCCTGGGTTATTTGGAAACAAATTCTAGATATTATGTCATTGTATATAGAGCTACTTCAGCATACATATCTAAAATATATGAACTCTTTCTGGAAAATGTATAGTGATAATACCACAATCAAGCCTGAAAAATAAATAAATAAAACTAATTCCTTAATATCACCAGTTAGCCAATGCCTCCCACATATGCACATGTACACACAGTTTTTGTTTAAGTAGGATCCAAAACCCCCATATGTCTCTTAAGCCTCTTTTAATATAACCCCCCCACCCCACTACCTCCCAGAGGGTGACGTTCATCCAGTTTCCCTGGGACTGGGTGGATTTCTGGAGAGCTGCACTTTCAATGCAGGATGCAAGAAAGTCCTGGGAAAACCAGCACAAGTTCTATCCCATCTTTCCCCCACCCCTTGCTATTTATTTGTTGAAGTAGCCAAATAATTTTTCCTGGAGTCTTGCCCTCAATCTGGATTCCTCACTCCCTCATTTTTCCTAGAAGTTGGTAGTTAGGTGTAGAAGCTTTATCACATTCAAGTTTAATATTTCAGCAAAAAAAAAAAAAAAAAAAAAAATCATTGGTGGCAAGATGTACATCCACACATGATGTCAGGTTGCCTTTTTTGTTTGTGATCTTAACAACCATTAAGATTGTTAGCTACATACGGTTTTTTGTTCACTAGGGGAGGGTGTTAATGGTAGTTTTCTAATTCTATCATTAGTTCAGAAATATATGCTGAAGAATTTGTGTAAAAAATGACATGATGTGTATATTTACAACTTGTTTCTAAATAACCCAGGGTTTGGAGACTTGGGTTTTGATGGAATTAGGTTAACTGAGTTGACAATTGTTGCTGTTGGGTAATAAGAATACGGAGGTTTGCGTAACCATTCCATAACAGAAATACTTTTTTCTCATCCTCTGTTGGTTATCCTGAGCTACAGTCCTTGGAGAGGAATGACAAACGGCATCTCTGGGTGTTTTTCTAAATGACGCTGTGGCTCTCATGTGAACAGCAGGCTGTTGGGGAGTTACGAATAGAATCAAGAGAACGGTACAGGCTAACCCAGTGCTCTGGAAGACACAATGATGGGTTGAGCCTGGGTGGGACCAGTGGAGGTGAGGAAAGGCAGGAGGAGCCAGCACTGATGGGTGGGGTGTGAGCACTAAGGAAATAAAAGAAATAAGAATGGCTCCAGGATTCTGAGCTCCTGAGTCGGGGGGAGCAACATTGCTGAGATGGGGAGAAGTGAGGACAAACGAATCTGGGCTCAGAAGGGCTGGAAAATGATAAAGTGAAACAAAACTGTCTGAGTTGCAACAAAAATTTGAAACTATTCTAAAGGATTTTCATCTCAACTTAAACCCAAACTGAAAATATGAGTCTTTTTTAAAAGTTCCTTATTTACATATTCATTTTAAGACAGAGTCTTCCTGCCTTTATCACCCTGGCTAGAATACAGCGGCATCACCACAGCTCACTGCAGCCTCCAACTGCTGGGGCCAGGAGGTCCTTCTGCCTCAGCCTCCCAAATAACTAGGATTCCAGGTGTGTGCCGCTGCACCCAGCTTTTAAAAAATTGTTAAATTTGTGTTTCCTGCATCAAACATATTAACTCTTCTAAATATGTGGAGGCCCCTTTTCCAACCTATCACCAACCTATCACCAACGCTGCACCCCCAGGGCCGTTCAGAGCTGTGGCCTCCAAAGCTCATGCATCCCCTTGTGAACCCATAAGGATGAGATAAAGTGCAAAATATTACAAACACCACATTCACACATCTCTGCAAAGCAGTCCACGCTGTTACAGCAAATCAGCTTTGGAGTCTAAACTCACCTTTGATGAAAGCCAAGAGTGGTCCGTTTCCTCCCTGTTGCTATGACCTTCCTTTCCAGATCCACCTTGGAAGGCTGTGCCAGTTTGGCTCTAGGAAGGGGGCATTCAGGCTGAGACCTGTGAGCTGTGATCTTTCTCCCCTAGGAAATCGCTCTCTCTTCCTCAGGAAAATCCCAGAGGAAAAGGTGAAAGGCCGCTCTTCTGGTGTAGGTGGTGGCTGCTCTCCACAGAGCCAGGAGGCCCTGAGCAACTCCTGCCCCTGCAAAGGACTTTCCTGAAACGCTTGCCTTTAGTCATACTGTCGTGGGCTTGCTTTTAAAGCACGAAATGATGCTGTTACTCATTTATGCCTACTAGAAAATGCCTTCAGCCAGAGCTCATCTGAAGGTGATCCTCCCTCTCCATGCCATTCGATGTCATGTGACTTTTTAAATTGTACCTTCTCGGGTGCATGGGACCAAATGTGTAGGCCAGTGGACACCACCAGGGGAAAGGGGGGAAGGAAACACACTTGCCCGTGCTTTGCAACCAGAAAGCGCTATACTCTCTTTGCTGGGGTGGGGAGTGAGGAAGTGGTGTGGGTGAGCACATTCATGGATTATTTGTAAACTTGTTCACACTGATGAGCCTACGAGCAGCCCACCATCAGAGGAGGAGGCGTCTTGGCCAGAGGAAGCAGAGCTGAGCTAGAAAATGCCACGAGGGGAAGGGGAGGTAACAGCAGCTCACTAACTTTTGTGTCAGTGAGGCCTTTCTCATCATCTCTTGGTTCCTGCAGCAACCTTGAGAGTTAGGCAAGGCAGAGACTATTAACCTCATTTTAGACAAGAAGTAACTGAAGTTTGGAGAAGAAAAGTGATTTCTTCACAATCCCACTCTTACAAACCACAGAGCAAAGCTGTATCTCCATGTCTTCTGACTCCAGAGACTCAGGATGGGAGGGAGACTCTTGCTTTACCAACAGCAAGGGGTGGACATCGGACTTAGTGGGGCAGAGACACAAGACATACATTTTCCCCAGTATCTCTCTTCAAATCCTTGATGTGAGCAACCATTATCACCACTGAATGCAAGCTCAAAGCCATTGTCCATCTTCTCTGGGAACGTCTTTCCCAGAGAGCTGACATCTATTAAAAATGGCCATTTGTGTTTTCTTCTAAATGTCCCATTCATTTTCTTCCAATTTTTAGAAGAATTATAAATTTACCGCTTTTAAAAACAGAAAATGCAGAAATGGTTCCTCATTTCTGAGATAAAAGGCATTGACACATTGTGATAGAAGTCATCTGGAATTATGTGATACAGATGTTTCTACAACTAACGCTATACACACTGAGATCACACAGCTATTCTATTTCATAGACTGCTTTGTTCACTTTATATATCATGATCATATTCCAAACCATTAAGCATTTGATAAAAATATTATTTTTGACTTCTGCACAGTAAGTTGAGCCTTCTACATGTAAGTACCACCATATATTCAACCATTTCTTTTTGATGGACTTGTCTAGTTTCAGTTGTTTGCCTTTCCTTTCACTTTTTATCAGAAAAGAATGGGTTCTAGGCACCCCATGTGTGTCATAGTTGTGACTTGGCCATTCATTTGACCAGTTGCTCAGCCCTGTTGCCCGAGAGTCTCCCTTCCTGCCCCCACTTCTTTCCCTTCATACCAACTACCCACGCCCCCACCAGTCCCTCCTACATCTCTCGCCTGAGCCACTCCCACAGCCTCTTCCCTGGGCCCCCAAATGTCTACCCAGCCCGACCCGTGTCCACACATCAACACCAGCCAGACTCATCTTTCAAATATTCCAAATGGACCATGTCATTCCCCTGCTGTTAAGACATTTCGTGGCCTCCCATAACCAGGATTATGTGTAGTCTCCATTACACACAACATGGGTCTTTGATGCTGGGGCCCCTACAGGTGTATTTTTAGCCTCATCTCCCACCACTCTCAGCCTCCAACTTTACGCAGCAGAGATGGCATCCGGTGCCCAGCCCGCCCCCCAAAACACTCCCCTGCATTTCTAGCTCTGCCCATGCAGTTTGTTGCCCAGAAGAAGCCCTTCTTCCCCCTCATTTCTTCACTACAATACCTCTTTTTAATTGCTCGAAATTCTGATCACTTGCTTCTCTTTGGGTGAGACCCCCCCTCAGCTCTTCGCCTACCTCTAAGTTTGTGTTAAGAGTTCCTGAGTACACAGCCATCAAATGCTTTCCACATTGTGTTGCCATGACACACAGACCTGTATTCCTTGCTAGACTAAGAAAATCCAAGGCAGAAACTAGCTCCTTTTTTAATTTCACTCCCCCCAAGTACCAGATACAGCCCTTAGCACATTGTAGCTCCTGAAGAACTGTTCAGTTGAACTCAGCTAGTTTATTCCAAGTAAGCAAGGTTCCTTGTATGCTTAATCTCAAACTTGCCCTAAATAGCTTCAGAGTTTCATTTCTTGAGATTTACTTAATCTGATCATCTACTTTTGATCATTTACTGATTATCTGTGTGTTATGCACTTTCACAGGTCTGACCTCATTTAGTCTGCCCATGAACCAACCAGCTGTAGGGGGAAGCTAGTATTCTGCTTCCTTCTAGAATTTGCTCTTCCTTTGTCTCATAATCCTGCTCCTGTTTTTCTCTGCAGAACCACCTATGCCCTGCACTGGGACCATGTGATTTGGGTGGGGGGACATGTGCTGAAACACCCAGCGGTGGGGTTAGCACACAACCGAAACTAAAGCCAAATAGTGTGTCACAGTAATCACTTCAGGGATGGGCAGGTGACCAAATGAGACACTGGGAGGCACAGAGACTTGCACAGAGACTTGCTAAGATTGATGTGCATTCTTGTTCCCGGGAAAATGTACTACTGGAAATGCTACCCTCCCTCAGCCAGCGCACAGGTATGTAGAGCCAAAAGGGGAAGAGCCAGCTAGTTGCCATGATGTTTAAGCCGTGCTTAAAGCCACTTCTGTGATATGGACCTACCATTTACATGAACAACTCAACTCTCTTTTTCATTTTAACTTCAGTGAGTTGGAATTAGGTTTTCTATAAATTGCGATGCAGAAGAATCCTACCCATGTGTGTATAAAGGAGGTATTACTGGAAATAATTATTATAAATTAAAACTCCGAAACATCATGCTAGGCAAATTATAGCAAATAAACAAGAGCGAATTTGAGATTTCCAAACTTTATATTTTTCTGTTTTTAACCATGAGATTAAAAACCTTGTACAATGCTGATAAGGAAAAACACACACCTACCCACCCTGTACTTTACCATGACAGTTTAAATGACCTCTGTGAGTAAATATGTCCTCTCTCCAATCAAGCCTGCTGTCACAGCAGACACTGCTAAAGGTCTTCCTCACACAATACAGAAAAGTATTTCTGGGTGGCACCTGTGGCTCAAGGAGTAGGGCACCGGCCCCATATACCAGAGGTGGTGAGTTCAAACCTGGCCCCAGCCAACAACTGAAAAAAAAAAAAAAAAAAAAAAGAAAAGAAAAGTATTTCTAAAGATGTGAGTTCTCAATACTTTCTATTGGTCAAATTTTACTGCACAGTGATATTCTTTATTTAAAGAGGTTGTACAGTGATCCTTCTGCAAAGTGAAGAATCTTAATTTTGAAAAGCAAACTGGTTCTCTAATTTAAATCTAGATATTCATTGATTGATATTGCTTCAAAGTAAGTCTGGGTTACAATTTAAAGGAGAGGAAATATGGTGGGGTGCAGGAAAATGGAAAGGATACCACTGGTCTAGTGGGCTGAGTGTCCAATGTCCAAGCACTGATGTAACTTAATTCTTTCAGGTATGGTCAAGGATTAACCTACACTCTGGGGCTCGGCCCGGACTGAGTACTTCTTATTTCTGTCCAGGGAGACTCCTTTTCTGCCATCACTAACCCTGTCTGGGATTTGAAGACACTTACATCCACTCTTGAATTTAGAGCAACCCCAGTCAAGCCAGCTGTTTGACTGTTGAGTTCTCGCTTTTCAACCACTTGCTTCAGCATTGGGTAGACACACTGCCTGAGTGTGTCTACACAAAATATCTTACTTACACGCCAAGAATAGCTGGTTCATTGACCAGTGCTGGAAAACCCAGGGACTTAGAAAAATCTCCAGTGCATTCTCCCCAGAAACACATTACTGGACAAGGCTGGCTACACACTCCAACCAGGCCTTCAATGAAGCATCAGTGTTCTCATCATCCTCTATTTCCAAGGCTCAATTGTGCAGCCCGGGAACTACAAAAAAAAGATGTTTCCTTAAACTGATTTCTACTCATATACCTGCAAATTAATTCAAACACCATTTATCAAGTATCTGCTGTGAACAAGACACGCAAATAGGAATTTATTTTTGCCCAGTGACCTGAGCTAACACAGGCATGCAAGCATGTGTGCAGATACGTGTGTGTGTGTGTGTGTGTGTGTGTGTGTATAGGTTAAGAGACTCCGTCATCTACAAAGCTCCCACTTGAACAAAATTATTTTACAGAAAACGATTGCTAAGTGGAGCTTCCATGTCCATCCCTGGCAGCACTGTGAGCATACATTAGCAGCCAACAGCATGCCTCAGTCCCACATACACTAATGAAAAATGATTGCTTGTCTTTCTAAAACCAAACCAATTATTCTTGTTTTTGTTGAATGGAAATTTAGCTTGTGTTTAGTGACAGAGTCACTAAATCAGTCTTATTTGGAACCCAAGCATCAACGTGGATCCTGTCGCTTTGCTGACAGGAAATGTAACACAGATAGCTTATTTGATAAAACAGGGCTATTTTGGCTTTGAAACAAAAAAACTCCACTCTTCTGACTTCAGAGAGAATGAACCATGTGCCCTCACCTCCATCTCTCTCTTTCCTGGGCGTCTGTCCTAACATAGCACATAACAAAACGAGGCAACATTTTTACATAACCAGCGGTCTCTGCCCCAAGCTGGTATACAGACGCCTGCCTACCTGATTAAATATCACCATTTCAGAATTGCTGCCTAATCACATTTTTTCAGGCTGTGTGAACAAAATAATGTTTCTTTAATTATGTGAACTCTTTATTTTTGATATTTTAATGACATTTTTGAGAAGACAGAATGGCTGCTTCTCTTAGATGGGGTGGTATTAATCAGGTGTGACAGCTAGTTATTTGATACATTTTTAAATCCCACTTGTATTTTCACACAAGTAATCTGGGACTTGATTTCTCAGTCCTGGTTCTGTAATGTCACTTGTGTTTCTGCACATAATGAGCAAAATAATTGAACTAAATTAGCACTATCTATAATTCAGTGTTAGCTTAGAGGCATTATTTTATTTTAAAAAAATAAAATAAAATAAATAATCATTTCTCCCCTAGGATAAGTGTTAATAAATAAAGGTTAGTGAGATCTACATTCCTGACAATGTATGTCAGTCCAACATACATTTTCCCCCGGGGCTGCACCTAGCTCCCAGGCTACAACTAAAGCTTGTCCATTTCCTCACTGAGCGTGTGTTTTGTGCTTTGGGGTTGATCTTTTACCTGGGTCAAAATGCTGGACACCAGGTAGTGCATCTTAGGTCATATTTGGGGATCACAGAGTATTAGCGTTGGGTGCTATCTGGCAAGTGTTTTCATAAGTGCTATAATTGTTCATTGTCTCTCTGGCATAATAAACGGAGGGGCCCTGGAGGGCCTGTATGGACCACCTATGCTTGGACTTTGTAACCTCAGCACCCAGCAGAGAGTTAGAAGCTCTTGCCTAAAAGTCACACTGCTATTAAGTGTTTTTGTGGAATGCCAAATATAAATATTGTTCCGTCCTCTCATTTTATAGAGAAAGATGATGAGGCCCAGAGTAGACTTGACTAAAGTCACAAAGCAAATATGCTTGAATTCCATTCTCAATTCCCAGGCCCGTCGTCAATCAGCAACACCGGCCTTGTCTGTAAAGCTCAGGGTCCAAACATTCAGTCAACAAGAGCTGTAGGTCAGTGCTTCCCAAATTTTAACATGCATGTGAATCACCTAGGGAGGTTCTTAAAATGTAGATTTTGATTTAGTAGATCAGGGATAGGGCCTGAGATTCTACAAGTGTATCAGGCTCTAGGAGTGCTGGGGAAGCTGGTCCATGGACCACACTTTGAGTAGCAAGCCCAGAGAGCAGAGTGATTAATCCCACTAGCTCTGGAATCAGATTTACAGAGTTCGAATACTGACTCTGCTACTATTTCACATCACTGCATGCCAAGTACAACCCTATAGAGCAGGCGTCCTCAAACTTTTTAAACAGGGGGCTAATTCACTGTCCCTCAGACGGTTGGAGGGCCAGACTATAGTTTAAAAAAAAAAAAAAAATGAACAAATTCCTATGCACACTACACACATCTTCTTTTGAAGTAAAAAATAAAATGGGAACAAATACAATTCACACCGCCTCATGTGGCCCGCAGGCCGCAGTTTGAGGACCCCTGCTATAGAGTCTATAGGAATCAGAGGAAGAAAGTAGACAGTGAGGCTTGGGGGAACCTGGGCGAATGAGAGCACATATACCCTTCCTCCGACGGTAGCTGCTGTTTACTTTTATTTGATTATTACCTCATGGAAAAAAGATCCCAGGAAATGCTTGTGAGATTTTTTGAATTTTTTTTTTTTTTAAATCTTCGCGTCATGGGTTTTATATTTAAGGAATGAAGAAAAGAAAAAAGATAGATGGACAGATAATGTTGATGATTTCTCATAATCTGTAAAAGTTGGAAACTACTTAAAGCATTTTAAAACACCTCACAGGCCACCCATGGGCTGGATGGTGCCTCCAGTTTGCTTCCTCTTTACCATCAGGTTTTCGTTTAATCTTTAAAACAACCCCACGAGGTACATTTACCTTTTCACCGTAAAGGAAACTGGCTTAGAATCTCTCGATAAATCACTTCCTGCACATAGCTAGATGGAGATAGAGGTAGGACTCAAGCCAGGAATGAGTAATTCCAAAGCCCTCTCCACAGAGGTAGCTACTGTCACCAAGTCCTGCCCAAATCTCTCTGGGCTCTCACATGCCCCCCAGCCCCACAGCCACTGTGCTGTGCTCCAGCAAAAGGGAGAAAGCACCAATAACCATTGAAAAGAGCCCTCTTGTTGGCAAATCCGGCTAGTCCAAACACTCAGACTTGTGACATGAACCTCCTGAGCACTGCACTATCCTTCTTCCCACCACACTTTTTGAGGATGATGGAATGAAATGGCTAAAGGCACCAGCTTTGGGCTCAAGTCAGTCTAGTTTGAATCTTCGCTCTGAATGCTGCAGGAGATCTGATTCACAATGAACCTTTCTTGGTAGCTAATGGCTCCTGGCCCTTGGGCAGGGTCACGTGTCTCGGGGTGACCATTTCCATTTTCATAAATTCCTGGACTTTAGAGACCAGAGCAACCTGATTTGGAACCCGGCCTGCCTCTGGCTGGGCCACCTCACTTACATCATTTGAGCTACTGGACACTCCCAATTATGAGTGAAAATAATAACCCCTATCTCCTAAGCATTCTTTTTGTTTTTGCAGATATTGAATGAGATGCTGTATGCAAAGTGCATGATACACAGAAAGCACTTGATAAAATTAAGTTCCTTAAGCGCCATTTCTAGTCCTATACCACCTTTGGCCAAAGTTGTCCCAGAATGCCACTGGGCAAAAAGGTGAGCAGATTATACCAAATCTACCAACATTCCTTCTCCAAGCTTTGAAGAAGGAAAATTATATCACTAAATGTGATATAACTGCACCTGGAATCAAGGAATTAGACATTTATAATAACGGAAGTCCTAACTATCATTAATCCCATTTTAAGGATGGGGTAACTGAGACTTAGGTTAAGTCATTTGTTCAAGATCACTCTCAACTAAGATTCCATGCTCTCATTCTTCTGTGACCACACACCACTACAAACCACTTTACCTCCTTTTCATATTTTTCTCCTCTCCCTGGGGGATCTTCCCTGTCAAATCTTCACTGAGACTAGACCAGAACCCAGCACCACTGAAAAGGAGCATACAGACAGCGGCTGGCTCTCAAACACAGTGTTCCAGATAATTGCATGAAAGACAAGTCATGTTTGGTGATCTGCCCCATTCTGCTTTCAAGCTGGCCTGTGTGGACACTTAGATAGTCTCTCCCTTGGATCTAAACTATTTTCAAGCGGCTCAGATTTCCAGGATGGAAGCCATCACTTTGACAGAGATCAAGTTCAGCTTTGATCATTAAACCATTTTTCACTTCCCTGTGAATTTTTACCAAAGAGGGGAAACTGAGCCAGGGTGTGTACATGGACTCAGAGGGTGGGTGCAGCAGATGAAGGCAGAGGAGATAGCAGCCTCCTCTACGCCACATGAACATGCCCTGTTAGTACTGAAATCCAGAGTGAAGAAAGGTACTGAAAATAGAAATCAAATACTGCTACCCTCTCCCTCTCCCTCTCCACTCCCTTGCAGATAAACACACAAGGTTTATGATTGGATAAAGGTTTGGTTTCATTCCAAGCATAAAAATTGGTTTAGAAGATTCCAGTTTCCTGTCTCCTAACATTCCTGACCACAAATATTTTTTATTGTAAGCCTTGAAAGCAAAAGGTTATTTCATAAATTAACACTTCAAATGCCTTCAGTTCAACTCTCAGTTTGTCTAAGCTCAATTACTGGCTTCCTAATCATTTACTTTAGACAGTCCTGCCTCATCTCTTCATCTAGAAAGCTTCAGTTCCTATCCTGGCTGCATTTTATGGTTTTACAACACTATTGAATTGCTATATTATGATATTTCTGCCCTCCCCCCAACCCCAAAAAATCCTTTATGAGGAAGTGTAGACAAAGTTTGGAATGCAGTGAAGTAAGCATAGCAGTCTTTATAGCATTTTACAAATTTCTCTTGGCCTCAGAAATCACAAAATAATTGCACAAAGAAACTTAGCCTGTTGCCTGCAGGACAATGCACGGGTTTTTATTAAAAGAGGAATTTAAATTCCTTCTGTGCACAGACTGTTTTAACTATAAAGACTTAGAAAATTAATTTTTTGCCTATAAACTCTTATAGATAATACTATAAAAATAGTTCCTCTTTAAGAAGCATATTTCATGCAAATATCAAAAAAGCCTTTTATCTGTGTTCAAGATTTTTTTGTTCTATTTCTGTCCTTTGTTTCCTTCTCTCAGCTGAGGATCAGTCTTTGGGAGCCCTGGATCCCTGTGCTTGCAGCTGAGACTCAGAACCCAGAGGGAGGTGGCACGTTGGCCTATTGGTCACTTTACAAGCAGAGAACTTGAAGGTCCTAGATTCACTTCCTATGCACTGGGCACTGTGTCAAGTGCGGGGGCCAAGAAGCAACAGATTCAAAGGACAAGCAAGGCAGGGCTCCTGCCTGTAGGATCATGAAGGCATGGGGCAGTCAGCACAGAATGAGAGGAAAGACAAATTGATATATAAGTTTAATCTGGGTAGCCCAAACTTCCCTCATTCACAAGCCATCCTCAGGACTTTTGCATACCCCAACACCACCTGTATTATTATTTACTTAATATTTTTCTTTAGATGTTCCACTTTTTGACTTTAGTGTCATCCTAAGCAATAATATGGGTGAGACTCACTGTTGAATAATCTAGCTTTATATTACTCTGTAATACACATTAAGGTAAGTATATAACTATTAAAATAAAATACTCTTCACTGCCAAAATTTGTCTTAGGTATATATACCACTAGTCATCCTCACAGGACACTTAGGGAAACCCCGCCTTTGTGACAGCAGATGAAACCAAAAAGAACAGAGAAAGAAAGACTAGCTAAGATTTTTCATTTACAAAAAAGGGATTTTTAAACTGTGCCTGGTTGGGAGAACGGGGCTGGCAGAGCTACCAGATCCTTGACTCACACCAATTGAAACCCTGAAGTTGGTGCTCAAGATGCCTTGATTCCCATTTGCAATCTTTCTGTTCTCAGAGCAAGCTCCCAGGAGACCTTAAGATCTGTCCCCTGCAAATTCTGTTTGTTAACAAGTTGTTGGTTCTAGAGAGATTTTCCCTGATTCATCATGATCACCAGAACTCCCATTCAAGCACACATCTTATTGTTGGAGTTGTATAATAAGCTTTCACTGTAAAAACAAAGTCAATGTTCATTGTTACATTCAGCTGCCATCCACATAGTAAATTTTTTGCTCACTCTCTTAATCTATCTGGACAGATATATATATATATATAAAATACCATCAACTGGGTAGCTTATAAACAACAGAAATGTGTTGCTCACATTGGCTGGGAATCCAAGATCAGGGTATCAGTAAAGGCTCAATTTCTGGTTCATAAATGGTGCTTTCTCACTACCTTCTCACATGGTGGAAGGGGCAAGAACCTCTCTTGGGCCCATCTTATGAGGGCACTAATTCCATTTATAAGGGCTCCATCCTCACAACCTAAGCACTTCCCAAAAAGCCCCACCTCCTAATACCATCTCCTTGAAAGTTAGAATTTCAACTTATAAATTTTGAGGGGACTCAAACATTGAGATCATAGCACCCATGAAGAATATATATTTTGGCTTGCTAACTTTCTGGAGACAGCTGTGAGACAGTGGAAAGAACCTAGGATGTGGAGTCAAAAAGTCTTTTTTGGCATTTCTGCCCAGCCACTGACAAGATGTTAGATTTGGGGAAAGTAACTTAAGTCCTGTAAATCAAATATTAAATATTAAATTTGAAATAGTGGAGATAAGATGGAGATTATGTATGGTAGAACCTCTGTAAGTTGACCACCCAAAGGACTGTAACAAACTGTGAACATATGGAGATGGTCAATATAAGGAACTTGTCAATGTAAGGAACTTGGCTACAGTTCTGCTACATACATGTGGTGCATGGCCAGTCTGTGAAAATTAGGACTTAAAGAGATGGTCAGTGTAGGGGGTGGCAGCCAACTGTGAAAGTTCTACTATTCTTCTAACCATTTTCCTCTGGGTAGGGAGGACACAATTACCTCTATATTTAAAAGTATAATGTCTAGCACATAATTCAAAATGACACAGTACCTTGACTTTTTTTATTTTTTTCTTTATTAAATCATAACTGTGTACATTGATACAGTTATGGGGTACAGTGTACTGATTTGATATACAATGTGAAATACTTACAAGAAACTCATTAACACATTCATCACCTATTTGTTGTGGTAAAACAATTATGCTCTTAATAGTTTTGAAATGTACCATTGCATTATGCACATTAGGTGAGGTCCCCCCCAAAACCCTCCCTCATCCCAGCATCCCTCCTCCTATCCCTGTCCCTCCTCTTCCCTCCTACTTTCTGGACTATAGTTATGTTTTGCTATTCGTATGAATGTGTAGGTGATTATATATTGATTCCGTAGTAAGTCTGTTTTTAATATGAACTCTGCAGCCACTGGAAATGACAGAATATAGTAATGACAATTATAAAAGTAATATCAATACATTCTTAATATCACTTTAAAATATGCCAAATATTCCAGTTTTTTCACTTTTGGGGGTGGAGAAGAGTCTCTCTCTGTGCCGTGGGTAGAATGTGGTGGCATCCTAGCTCACAGCAACTTCAAATGCCTGGGCTCAAGTAATCTTCCTGCCTCAGCCTCCCAAGTAGCTGAGACCACAGGTGCCCTTCACAATGACCAGCTAGTTTTTCTATTTTTACCATAGATGGGGTCTTGCTCTTGCTTAGTCTGGTCTCAAACTCCTGAGCTCAGGTAATCCACCGGCCTTGGCCTCCCAGAGTGCTAGGATTACAGGCATAAGCCACTGCGCCAGGCCCATTATTTCACTTTTAATCTATCTTCTGTTTGTGTATCTACTCTAATTTCAAATAAAAAATTATGCATATTTATGGACAGAAAGGTTTAAAACATGGAAAAATAAAACTTTTAGTGCTTTGAGACTGAGACACAGTTTAGAGTAGACAGTAAGAACATTAGCTCTGGCTTTAATCCCAGCTAGGCCACTTCTTAACTCTATTATCTTAGTTAGATTATATTGCCTTTCTTTAAGCCCCAGTTTCCTTTTCAGAAAATGGGATTATTAGTAGTAGTATCAACCTTACAGGTTGCCTTAGCTATCTCTGATATTTATTAAGTTTGTAATACACAGTACTAGAATTAAGCTGGTAGAATTATGTGGGGCACTGTCACCTTTTAAAAAAGGATCTTTTGGGTGGTGCATGTGGCTCAGTGAGTAGGGCACTGGCCCCATATACCAAGGGTGGTGGGTTCGAACCCGGCCCCAGCCAAACCACAACAAAAAAATTGTCAGGCATTGTGGTGGGCGCCTGTAGTCCCAGCTACTAGGAGGTTGAGGCAAGAGAATCGCCTAAGCCCAAGAGCTGGAGGTTGCTGTGAGCTGTAACGCTATAGCACTCTACCGACGGTGACAAAGTGAGACTCTGTCTCTAAAAAAAAGTAATAATAATTTTTAAAAAAAGATCTTTCTTTGTTTACTAATAGAAACTGTGGGTAGACAAATCACAACTACATGTCACTGTGTACTGTAGTTCAACCCCCATGTTGTGCTGCAAAAGAGAAAGAGAAAAGCAAAGCTCCCACCACCACTAGGTTACCCCATCAATGCCCGACCACACCTGGCAGCTTGCAACTGAACCAGAGGGAGAAAGACTCACCTTCTACCCAGCACAGTCAAATAGGACCTAATGATCCAAGTGCTTTTTTTTCTACACAGCACAAATGCATCTTAAATATCCATAGACTGTGTCTCTCCTACTGCCATTTCCAATTTTACTTCATAGCTACACTGGAAAATGTTAAACCCTCTTCAATTTAACCTGATTTTATTTGTATTCAGACAAAGATAGAGTGTGTGCCAGGGGACAACTTGACCATTAAAAAAAAATTCTATTTGACTACATATATTTTTATCAATTTGAGAAAGCTATCAAAGCAGGCATTTTCACTTAAAAGCTTGGAAATAAGGCTGATATTATCTGGTGGGGGGAAAGCTGGGGAAATCACTAGAGGAAAAAAAAAAACTCACCTCTTTTGTGTATCCAGTTTCATATTGCTGTTGTCGTGTACAGGATGTATATTCAAATGTGTTTGCATATTTCCAAACTGATCATACATCAAAATTAGAGCCATATTGTTCCTTTTACAGTGAAACTGTTTATATAGGAAACATTGTACCAAACATTCTCTGCCTCCACCCTGGGTTGTGACTGATTGCAGAGCAAGATAAAAGCACTTATATCCACAAACACGAGAAAAGTCTATATGCATGCAAGAAATCAAAAGAAGGTGTGATTTTAACACAAACCCTATTATCAACCAAAAATCAAAAAAAGAAGAAAAGAAAAATTGCTGGAGTTCATGTAAATTCAGAGACAGAAAAAAGCATATAACTTAAACACCTGATAGACTGAAAATGTGAGGTGATTAGACAGAAGAATTCAGTTAGATATAGTTCAAAACCATCCCTGGATATCATTGTGTACCTGCGTGACCAACTATATTAGAGCCACTTACAAGAGACAGATTTGGCCCACTGAGGGGAATCCATTCCCTAATTCACTATAGGAAACAGTAATTTAAATCTGGCCATTTGATTCTTTATCTTCATGAAGGGCTAAATAGGTTTTGATTAAGTTCAGCCAAATTTTCCTTCGTCCACACTCGGCCATCTTTTCCAACTTTTTCTTGCTTAAAAGCTGGGTCCCAGTACAAAGTGAAGTGGGAAGATGGCAATTATCCTATAAATCCAGGCTATGTTGTTAGGTCAACAGAATTGTAGATTTGGTAGGGCTTACAGGAACTTTAGAGATTATCCTATTCCACAACTTTCAAACTTTAAACATTTTTTAAATGAAATCATATGTAGAACTCCAACATATAAATTGGGTTTTAACAGCATTTCACTGGTATAAATTGATCAAGGTAATGAAGGGAAGAAAAAAAGGTAGGTGTGTGATTACCTGAAGCTAAAGAGTCCAGGGGAGGTCAGGGAGGGGAGTTACGTGGAACCAAAGGAGGAACTCATTACTTCTGGATGAGCTGACCACGAAAAATTTCATTATCTTGGTGCTAAAGGAAAGATGTAATTTGAACATTCTTTGCTCTGTTCATTCCCCCCTTTGAAGCTATAGTTTAGAATTATCTCCTACAGACTCCATCTAAAGAACAAACACGTGGCATTTAATTTTCTTTCTTTCTTTCTTACTTTCTTTATTTTTTATTAAGTCTTTTGTACGTAGATCATAAATACATTTATGCCATTTTCAGTGTGTCGATTATTTGTACAAATTGGAGTGCTTACATCATACTAATCAACATAGCTTTCACCTCATTTACGCAATTATAGCATTAGGACATTTGTGTTCTACACATGATAGATCCAACTTGTACTTGGATTGTGCTCCATAGGTGTGGTCCCCCTACTATCCCTTACTATCCCTCCCATTCCATCCCCTCTCTGTCCGACGCATTTAATTTTCATGAAAAAAGAGGTTGTCACCTTCCCATAATGTCCACCTGCCTTTAGATCCTGTGGCAGAGATTGCTGGTCAGTGCCTGAACCGCTTTCCTTTCCTCTTGTGAATCCACTACATTTCCCAGCCTCTTTTACATCAGATGCAGTCATATTAGCACGGCCCCTTGTGTGATCCTCTCTTTCTCTTGTCTTTTTTCCCTGCTATAGATTGATGCCCAGCATGATGTCAGCTGAGAAGTGACACTGAGACTGGCAGAGCCTCCTTTGACCTGGTCCCTGAATGGCTGCGTGGAACAAACCCACCACCATCATCACTACCACTACTAGTCTACACCACCTGCATTGCACTGTTAGACAAATAAGAAATAAAATTCTGTGGCTATTTTAGGATTTGTTAAAGCCTCCATTACATCTTAACTAATACAGATATATTTCTCTATTACAGCCATCTCATCTTCCTTTTTCTTGTATACATTCTCATTTTTTCTGTGTGCTTTTTGTGCATTTCTAAGCTTCTGTAGATTGTAAATTGCATAATCTCAGGAGACTAACTATTAATAAGACATAAAGTCTCTTTGGAAGAAGAGATGCTGTTGCCACACAAGTGTTTGAAACTCCTCTGGGTGCCCTTTTCCTTATAGAAAAAGAAGAGCGTGAAGTAGGCATGGCCTAAGCTTCTTTGTAGCATGAGAAGTCTGCTCCTGTGGGACAGTGACAAAGTTGTCCGTGACAGCATACACTGGTGTAATGGAAAGGTTACCAGATCCACAGTCAGATGATCTTATTCTAGTTGCATGACCTCAGGTTCATCACCTAGCCTCCCAATTTCCTATTCATAAAATAATGATAAAGAAACCAACTTTGCAGAAGCTGTTGTCCATTCATTCAATGACCATTCATGATGCACCTGTTAGGTTATAGTGTCATAAAGAAATAAGCATGAACCCCCGGAAGTCCTCTGTAGGCCACCAACAGTCCACGATTATGTTTAGGCATCTCCTTAGCTAGTGAGGTTCCTGCTAATATGTGCCTGTGTTTGAAACCAGTAAGAGAGTTCAGGAATGTAATACCATTTTATCCAAAGGATTCCCATCCATCCTGGAGACTGCAAAAAAGGATTTATAAAATTGGCCCCTCTGTCCCATTGGCTCCTTTACCATTCCCTCAACTTTGACACCCCAGGTTTCATTCTCCTCTCTCTACTCACAGACACTAGGTCCCTGTCTCTTCCTCAAAGTCTGCCACTCTCTAGGCATGACAGATGGGCAAGAATCCCAATTCCAGCCGGTGGTGGACAGGAGTAGAGGGCATCTGTCTGCAGTGCTGTGCAGAATCACCTTGGATGGCAGCTTTTTATTCACCAAGGGAGCTCCACCAGCATTTGGTGGGCAGATCTCTGCTCTCCACTCTGGCTAGATTTTTAAGCCATGTAGAAATCTGAAAATAAAGAGCTTTAGTCTCTCATTGTCAAAGAAGGCTGCTACTCTACCTTAGATTTGGGGTCAGTGTATAGCAGGACAGGACCAGAAGGTGAGGCTGGGAGATGGATGTCAGGTTCATATTTTTCTCTTCCAGGGTACATTTCAGTTTCAGAAAGATCTCTGCAACTAAACAGCTACACAAAGGTTTGTAAACCTCTGAATCAAGTGCCATGGGGCAAGTGACTTACCTCTCCAAACTTCAATTTCCCTAACTATAAAATATGGGTAATAATATGTGGATTTATTCTGTCATGTGGAGATTGTTGTGAAGCACAAATGAAATCATTTCCACCATGGACAAGTGTGGGAGGCATTGTCATTATTATTACCTTTGTCACTATCATACTGAAGACTTAACTAATACAGATATATTTCTCTATTACAGCCATCTCAAGACAAGCACCAAGCCTTCTACCTCAAAGTGAAGTCATTGACAAGACATAGTCCATACTGGATGTAAGACTATATTATTATTTCAGATTTAAAATATGCCTGATTTCTTTGAAATTAAGGCCTTGAATAATAGCAAAGTCTCAGGAATCCAGACACTGCAAATTCAAAATTTATCACTCCTTAAAGGGAGCTAACCTTAAATAAACTTTTATAAACTATTACAAAAAATAAAGATTATTTATTATAAAATAAACACTTAATGTATAAACAAGGCTTCAAGGGCAGTATTGACCCTACTCTGGAGTAAGTCTTTAAAGCACTTTGCTCACAACTTTCCAAAATATTTTCAAAATACCCTGTTTCTGTAAAGAAATAATAAAACAATTCTGAAATATTCTTACTTCTTTGTTATGGCAAGTCCCATGGGGTGCTGTTCATAAAGATTGTGTTAACTGTGTTTTCTTAATTAAAAATGCATTTGCTTAAAATATTCTATAATTGAACTTTATACTATGAATAAAATCACCTTTCATTGAGTGCTCACTGATGCCAGGCCACTGTTTCAAGCATGTTCACGCACATCATCTCATTTAACCCTGTGACAATTCCATTAGGCAATAATTTGCTTTTTTTACCCATAGGAATGCCAGGCTCCGAGAGTTTTAGTAACTCATTCAGCATCCTGAAGCTAAAAAGTGATGGAGTAGAGATACAGACTGAGGATTATCTAATTCTAAAGCCCTTTCTCCTACAATTTTTCTACTTCACCTCTTAATTAAGATGGCCTTTTATCCAGTTAGCTCAACTTAGTAGGGGCTTTGCTGCAATGAATTGTGATAAAAGGGCCTATCTTCATGCCAACAGCTGGTATGTCCTATAAGACAGTAGCCACCCTTGAGCAAATCTTTATTAAGTTCTTTCAGCCCGGCTGGGTATGATCATCTGTGGCTATCATAGGGAGGTTAGATACTTATGATGACTTCTATGTTACCCTCATTGTCAGAGAACTGATACGCTTAAGAAATGGCCTGAGTAAGGTCACACAGTTATCCAGCAAAGGGAAAGTGGGCATGGGAAGGTTAACTCAGGGGTTATTGGACTCATCTGTCATCTTCCCTTTGACCTTCAACTGATAATGCTCCATGCAGCAGCGCAGGCATTTAGAGAGAGGGGAAGGGGCTAGAAGCATCAGTCTTTCTTGATACCCATAAGCAAGAAAAGAGAACTAGCTGAGAAGAGCAGTAGAGTTGTTTGGAGGCAAAGCAGGCTTTGGAGGGAGCTTGCCCCAAGGTTGGGAATGTGCAATTCTATCCACTGCTGATTTTCTCCCCAAAGAGAGATCCTCTGGAACATAAACTTC
This sequence comes from Loris lydekkerianus, assembly GCA_963574355.1. NCBI lineage: Eukaryota > Metazoa > Chordata > Mammalia > Primates > Lorisidae > Loris > Loris lydekkerianus. Next base: position 26,701 of record CAUYPK010143982.1, read on the forward strand.
AACCGAGAATTGGATTTTCTTTACAATGTCAACAATTACTTTGTTATTAAAGAAAAAAAATCTGGGCGGGAGACAGCAGATGGACACATCTGACAGGGGGCTGGGAGGAGGGAGCTGTGTTTCAGGTATTGGAGAAATTGTTCAAGGACAATTTGTGTGTGAAAATATAAACTCTATAAATCTGCCAGAGCCAACAGGGCTAAAGACAAATCACTCGCAGAAATGTGTCTCTCCCTGGCAGAGCTGACCACAGGCTTAATTTAGGGGCACACCCTATTTGTGCTGGGTTTCAGATATTTTTTAAGGGAGGCATGGACAACAAAAAAGTAAATTGATATCAGTCCCCTGCCTTGACCTGTAATAGCATCTTTTGCCTTCAAATATTTTTAGAGCTTTGATTCAAAATATAGAAGTCTATGCCATGATCCAGACCAGCGAGCATATCATTGCCATGGCAATAAAATTTAGGAGCAAGAGAATCAACTTTCTCTTCCCAATGCCACCACCATCAACTTTCTTGTTCTTGTTGGCATGACTAAAAGAGATGGAAGAGCTGATCCATTAGTTAGCCAACTGAGAGTTGACTAAGAGCTCATTCAATCCACTAAGGTATAAGCCACATGAGGACAGGAATTTTTTTTTCTTGCTCATGCTCCATCTCCAGTGCCTAAACCCATGACTTGCTTGTAGTAAGAGATCAATCATCATTTGTGGCATTAATGAGTCAATGAACCATCCAACCATTCATTCATCCTCAAAGATTTCTGCCAAGTATTCATGGTTTTCCTTCCATGGAATTATAGATGATATTCATTATCTCATTCAATTTTATCTCTGGGCCCATGTGTCAATCACTGACATTCTTCCATAATTCTTAGACCAGTAATTAGCAAGTGCTGGTTCCATAATTTTGGGATTGGAACTCATCTCTGGGAATATCTTGCACCAACAAATAGTTCCACTTAATTTTCAAACCCTCCCTTACTGACTTACTATTACAGTGGTCTACTTTCTTAACTTCTTGTACTCACCAGCTTGGATATAATACAGGTTATAGGCAATTGAACGAAGAGCTGTGCTCAGAATTATTGCTCTGTAGATGATCACATTCCAGTTTTATTCCATCATCTTTTTTTTTTTTTTTTTAAATGAATGAACTGTCCACTTTTCAGAGAAGATTTTAGAAGACAGGGTTTGAATATGACATTGGTTAAGTCACTTCTCCTTTCTGGCCCTCCATTTCCCATCACCTCCCATCTTGCTTAGAAGGCAATTGGACCAAATCAGAGGCACTGTTATGGAAACAACAGACACACCTTATTTGACTTACACAGAGGATGTGTGTGTGCATGTGAGTGTGTGTAGATGGGAGTGAGAAAGGTGTTTATAGTTGTTAATATATAAAAAATTACATTAAATTCCAAAAATACAAATTTCTAGCTTTTCTATAAGAGTCATATCTGGCAGCACGGGGTGCAAAGTCTCACATGAGAAGAGTTAGGGAGTGGCCCCTTTTAAGAGAGCTTTAGCTCTCTGATTCTCCCAGTGCCCTAGTTCCACATCACTCCTTAATGTTAGTTACCTGACTCTGAAGTAGGTAAGCCATGAATTTCCTTTGAAATTGAATATTCTGCTTTTCTAAAATTGTACGAAATACTACCAATTATTATTGGGTGTGATAAGCATTGAGGAAGGGTGCACGTTGCGTAAAGCTCAGTGCTGTTGCTATGTGTACATGATGTGTTTGTTTTTATGATCATGGGGACACTTGATGCTCTTTGTCTCAGTGTCCTCATCAGTTATGAAGGGAACAGGCAGCTAAATGAGGGGATACCAAGGCCCAGTGTCACATGCTGTTCAGTGGCCTTACTTTGGATTTAAGGTTGAAGAATTAAAATGCTACCTCTGTTGCTGCTTCTCAAAGATGCCCAGATATTAACATTAAATAATAATGGCTATAAACTGTGAGAACAGGGACATTCTTCTACTCAATGAAGTAGATAACACAAGTTGTAAGACAGCATATTTTTCCCATGGGACTCAATAAAGCTATTTTTATTTTGAATGGAAAATAAATACAGCCCATATGTGTCGTTTATTTTTTTCCAAGCAATGCCTTCTATTTCTCAAATTCTGTAATTCTGTATTTTGCTATACCTTTCTCTACTCGGGACAAAAATACTCCAAAACTGGGGATATTTTACAAATATTGGTAGGAAAGAATAAAACTGAAGTTACCTAAAGATGTCCTAAATTCTTTTCAATACAATTACATTCTGGGCCTCACAGCAACCCTGTGAAGTAGATATTATCATCCTAGTTGAGCCGTGAAGAACCAGTAACAGCTGGAACCAGAAATCAAAGCCAATGTGGTCTTGATTCAAAATCCCAAACTTTTCCTACCATACCTCCCTGAAAAGTCTGTTTTCCAAAACTATAGAAAATGATACTATTTTAGGTGGAATTAAGCACTAGTGAGTTAAATATCCCTCTATCACTGACTACAAAAAAAATGATGTATTTTTTTCATGAGGGCATTTATTTTAGATGTCAAAATTTTTAAACTTGTCAAGTTTACCCTCAACTGCTTTTCATTGGTGAATTTTGTTTTAAAAAAAACCTTTTAATAACATTTTTTATTTCCATAACACTCACTTTTATGATTACTTTCTATTTACTGCAAGTGGTTACCAATTTTTCTTTCAGTTATAAAACAGTTTTAAAGGTGGGTCAACATAGACTCAGTAGAACCTCCAAAGTTGACTTAATTTTCATAGACCAGACATGCATCACAGGTATGTGTCAGTATAGTAGGCCTTGTTCCTTATGTTGACCAGTTTGTTATACTCCCTTGGGTGATCGACTTACAGAGGTTCTACTGTGTCATTAAGGAGGGAAACAGTACAAGTGGCAAATTATAAGGCAAAAATCAGAAAGAAAACATACCAATGTCTGAAGTTGGGGAACCACAGTCTGAAGGATGAGGTATTTGGCCAGGGTTCTTAGGCGGGGCTTACTTCATCTTAATGTAAGTCCCATCCCAGAGAGCAGCCATCTTATTGGGTGACTATGGCAAAGAGGAAAAAAAAAAAAAAAAAGAAGAAATATATACAAGGAAAAATGTTAATGGAAGAAAAAGTCTCTTCTTTTTTTGTATTCTCAGTGTTTCCTCTTAATACATCCCATCCTATCCCCTAACTCCACTCTACCCAGCATCTATTATTTTTTCTATTAGGAAACTCAAGCATTTTCAAATCCACCTTAATTGGACACTGACATATCTGGCCCCTCTCTTTAGCCCCAAAGTCACCCAATCAAGTAAAAAAAAAATTCTCTATGGTACTGCAAATGGAAAGGATCTGAGCGCAAGAAGTAGAATAAATAAATAAAAATTCCTTCTGTAAGAAAGTACCCTGACAAAAGCTCAAAGCAGAAAGAGCCAAGCATTTAGAAAGACAATATCAGCTTCATTTTATTTAAAAGCTCCATTGTTTGTAATAAATTCTTAGTAGCTTGAAAATCTAATTTTTTCCACTACCAATTTTATCCTTGGCCAATTGGCAAACACTTGCTTTTTTTCTTTTCTGCCTCTGTTATCCTAGTGTAAAAGCTAAAGATTTGGGTATGTGAATCCTTACTTATGAACCATTACAATAAAAAGATCAGCTCTGTGCTGGGAATAGCACCAAGAGGCATAAAGGCCTGGACTGCTATGAATTATTTGAGAGCAGACTATCCATCCTACTCTAGCAGAGAAACTCAGAACACTTAGAAAGTAAAGACAGAAAGTCTGTGGGGGTGGTTGATCTGTAGTGAAACCCTGTTATAATTTAGAAGGCACAATCACACCTAACTTTTATATCAACCACATTACTCATTGCATAATTTTTATAGGATTAAAAATGTATGACAGATGTGCAATATTTCTCAACCCTTACCCATGGCAGACATTACTAATCAACCATGGAGCATGTTCCAACTAAACATTCTAGGTGGACACTTGATGTTTTCTTCTTGTGGCAGGAGCACCATTACTATAACACCTCTAGTTTCTCGCTATCTCACTTATTCTTCCTCAGAAAAGGAAAGAAGATATAATCTGATTGGTGAGTGCTAAAAAGGACACTAACCAAGGGTTGCCAACCCCCTTTCTCTGGGAAAGTGTACACTCACACACAGAGTATGTGTTCCTGCTACTTCTCTACCAGGTAATGAGTTTATCAGTAAATTTCTCCTTGGAAGAAGGAGAAATTCTCCTTACTGTTGGGAGATCAGCAGTGGCCCAGTGCCACCTGAGTGAGGATGTGGTTCCTGCAATGCCAGAGTTAACAATTGGGAAGCCCACTCACATTCTTCAGTAGCAACTTGAATAACTACCGAGGTATTTGTTGCCTCTCTCTCTGTCTTATTCTAGTGCCTGGTTCTCATTGATTCAGTCTTTGGGCCAAAAAACAGGGTGATATCTTAAAATTCTTCAAAATAGCAATTGGTTAATATTTTCTGATCCATTAGAAAACTTTTCACTTCTAATCAATTAGAAGTGTCTCTCTAATTCACTGCAGGAGCTATAATATGATTGAGTTTACATTGAAGAAAGATATGAGGTAAGCATTGTTTAGTGTGTACCTCTGACCCCCCAGGCAAGGCCCTACATGGGAACAGCTCTTTCATCACCAGTTCCTGAGACTCTGTAGCCCAGATAATCAATGTCATTGCTGCAGACCTGATGTGTGCCAAGCAACTTACTACACTGTATTCTATTTGAAGTTTTAAGTATGTACTATTTGTATGCTTAACAATTAATTAAAATAACACTGATGTAATAATTTTAACTCATGTTCTTTTTGTCTTGGGTGCTGATGCCCATCTCTTAGACTGCTTCCATTATCCCATACCTAGAAGCTGAACAGGAGACTAATAAGGCTGGTGAGCCTAGAATCGGGTCAGACATAGCAGCTACCTAGAAGGTGATTTCTCCCAGACCTAAGCATGTCCGATTCATCAATCTCCTTTCTTAAAATAGAGTCTGGCTTTCTCCAGACTTCTTGGACCAAAATTCCCATTACTGCCAAAAAAAAAAAAAAAAAGAAAGAAAGAAAGAAAGAAAGAAAGAAAGAAAGAAAGAAAGAAAGAAAGAAAAAAAATCACCTTTCTTAAAGTGCTGGATAAACATCATTCAAGCCTTCTTTTGGTTTCAGAAACTCCAAGCAGATCATAAACGTATACTTTCCTCAGTCAGATCTAATACAATGGCTTTAATTTCAGCTTTGGCCAGGTTGTTGCCCTTGAGAAGATTAACGCTTCCTGCCTTTCCCTCTGAAGAGTCATGTTGGCGTGCTAAAGGCTGTGAGTGAAAATCTTATTCGACTTTGTGTAACTCAAATCTACTTGCCCCATTTTTCTTCTAAAAACCGTTTCACATATCAAACTTAAGGTAGGCCTTGGAAAATTTTTCAGCAATATTAATATTCCCCTTGGTGAAATACGAGTTGTCTTCATCTCCCTATGACCTCCTCACCCACCAGACTTTCTCTCTGTGGACATCACGTCCATAGACAGCTGGTGTCATTGATCATATGTGAATCCTAGGTATTGACCACCCATCCTTATAATGGCAATGTAAGAGTTACTTTGTGGTTTATGCCAAATAATGCCCTGGGTTTACTTACTTGCTTCAACTTTTAAGGGCCTTTTTACTTCCATTATTCTACCTTATTTTCACAATGATTCCTTTAGGTATAAACAGCTCTGGGTCCATTGACAGACCTGGGAACTGCAGCTCCAAGAAGTAACTGATAATGTGTCTTAGTGATGACCAGACCAAGACCCCCACCAGTATCTCCCATCTTTCAGTCTTAAATTAGAAACCTACACACAGCATAGGTTCTCAGTGCACTGGACTTTTCAAACCATGAAAAGCATCCTGTGCCGTAGTCTTAGTTTGACAGAGGATGTCTACTTTAAACCACTAGGCTTCTCCATTGAAATAAACAGGTTTGAACCATGCTAGTCATTGATGTTGTTTTGTCATTGTTGCTGTCTAATGGAGTTAGTTGCTGTCCCTTAAGGCAAGAGGAATATAACCATGACACTTATTTTAAAAGCCACAACCAAGGAAAACAGTGCAAGCTTCCCAGGCAGTTCCAGGTACATTGAGATCATTCTCATTTGGTAGCACCAGAGAATTTTTCACAGAAGAGGGGCCTTTGAGTTGGGTTTCAATGAATGAGGAAGGAAAAAAGAGTAAGTAGAGGCAGTCCAGGAACGTAAATGTCATGAACAAAAGAAGGATCGTGAGGATTGTTCTGTCCTTTCCAGATCCTGATTCCCTCCACCTGAGATCGAATATTGACCCATTATCTCTGCAAGAGTAGAAGCAGCTCCTCTGTGTGGGAAGGCACCCTGAGGTCAGGCGGAGGCCCAGGTTATTAGGGCACCAGGCACATTTTCTTTGTAGGTTGGTCACTAATCCGTTACTTGTCCTTAGGGCTAAGTAACTTATTAATAGCCCATTAATTGATTCACACCATTGACACTTTCTCATTCTTGTGTTAGTGCTAGCAAGCACAACTTAGAGTGTCCAGCCACCTCCCTCTAACTGTGCTACCATTTCCAGGGGCCTGGTGTTTAGAATTTCTACAGTTACCACAGCATTTAGCACTTTTGTGTCTATATATTCCCAGCTATTACATGAAGAGGAATGGCCAGATATCAAAGGTAGAGACCCTCAAGGACATAGAGAAGATCAATGTTTAGAGAGACAAATATCGGAAGAAGAGTGGGGGAGGGGTGCTAAGTCGAGCAAAACCTCTGAAATTACTAAAATTGCATTGAATTGAATTGACTCACTCTCGGGCTCCTCAAACAAACAAACAAACAAAAAACTACACGTAGAGCACTTTCTATCTGTCTAAGAAGTTAACTGCCAGGTCAGAAGTCACACAATGTAGTTATTTACTCTTCCCAGGTTCCCTTAGGGCTCAATTTCAATGAGTGGTTTTATTTTTAACCAGATAAACTGATCCTCTTTGTTGTGCAAGCTTGCTAATGTTCCTTCCCCCAGGCGATGGTGCCTTAACACCCAAGGGCTAACTTTATTCCTTTATTTCTGAATCCACAAATTAGTTACAACCCCTTAGAAGCTGCCTCCTCAATGAATTTGGGGCAAGTCATTTAATCTCTTTGTGTTCTTTTTCCTCAATTGTAAAAAGAGTGGCTCAGAGTGTTCACGTGGTAACAGTTGCAAGGATGAAAAGAAATAATTCAAAGTATTTAGCAGAACTCCTGGAACATAATGAGTGCTCAATAAATGTTAGCTATCAATTTGACTTTGAACCCACTCTGGTTAGTCACTACCTGCCTTGCACACGTGCAAAAAGTTTTCCCATGGCTGAGGTAAGCTCTAGTATTTTTATTTTTTATATATATCATACATTGTAATAAAATTTAAACTGCCAAAAAGTACAAGGGTATTTGTTAATCACTTTAATTCTACCATCCATATGAATTTCTGTTTTACCTTAAAAACAATTTCTTTTTTCAACTTACCATTATTCTGAATGTCTTTCCATGTCAGTAAATATGTTTCTATAACATTCTTAATAGCTACATATTTTTCCTTATTAGAGTTGCACCTTCTTTTATTTAACCAATCCCACTACTGTCAATTTTGTGTGTTGTTTTCAACTTTTTGCTATTTTAAATAATGTTCTTGTAAAAGTTTTGTACATTCATTTTGTGTGTGTGAACTTGTTAAAAATTCTCCTTAGGATAAATTCATAGAAGTGAAATTTCTGCATCTGCAAGTACGCTGTATCTAAGGGATACATTATAACAACTGCCAAATTGTCCTTCAGAAGGACTATGCAAATTGGCACTCCCACCAGTCCAGCGAATTCCATTTTCTCATGTCCATCTCAATACTGGCTACTATTTAAAATCTTCACCAAGTTGACAGGTCACAAACGCCATTTTATTTTTTAATTAAAATATTGTATCAAAAGTAATGATGAAAAATATTACTATGTTCCAACATATGATTTTCTTTTCTATGTCATCCCTGACAATGTCATTAAAAAAGATGGTGCATTGTAAGAACATAGACTCAGGACTGACTAAATATGAATTCAGGCGCTGTCTCTGAATTCAATGGTTTTAGGCATCCTTTCTGCACCTCAACATCTTCGTCTAAAATGGGCACATTGTTAATGCTCACTACATAAAGAAGTGTGCAAGGTCTTAGGAGCTAATTATCATTTACCCTGCAATTATCTCGTTGGACTTCCCTGCGTGGCTGTGGTATGGAAGGCAAGGGGACAGATATCCAGAAGTCACGTCACAAAGACACAAAGGGACATGAAATGTCATGCTAGCTCCTACATTTGAACTACCCCATATTTTCACGTGTTTTGAAGAATGAAGAGCAAGAATGGTTTCATTCATTGTTTTTCAATTTAAACCATATGAAATGAGCTTTGATAAGTCATCAACATGAAGTTTTCTTGGTCTATGCATCACACTATCCCCCCAGGGTCCAGCAGCTCGCAGATGTGCTCTTTCACCTATAATGATTCACATCTCAGAGACAAGGTAAAATGTCACATTTGCTCCAGAATTCTATGGGCCAAGTGGCTATATTCTGAAGTGCAAATTTTGCAAGAATACCTCTCCTCCCTGTTAGGCAGCACAATTATTAGAACACATTTCTTTTTTTTTAACATGGTCTCACTTTGTCACCCTTGGTAGAGTGCTGTAGCATCATAGCTCACAGTAACCTCAGATTCCTGGGCTCAAGGGATTCTTTTCCCTTAGCCTCCCATGTAGTTGGGACTACAGGCATCCGCCACAATGCCTGGCTATATTTTTTCTTTTTTTTTAGACATGGAGTCTTGCTCTGGTTCAGACTGATCTTGAACCTGTGAGCTCAGACAATCCACCCCCCTCGTTCTCCCAGAGTGCTAGGATTATAGGCATGAGCCACAAAGACCAGCCTTAGAACACAATTTTATGCTTGAATAGTGTCCTTAGATTTGGATGACACTATGTAGAAATGCACACAGGCCCAGAAGTTCCATGGTGGGTCAAGAGGAACCTCAAAACCCGACTAATTTAACCTCCTCATTCACAGAGACGGTTCTGGATCACGACATTCAAAACATACCCGAGAACGAGGAAGCAGAGAGCTCAAGGGTGAAGAGCTTTCTAACTTTTAGAATTTAAAAATCTTCCATATAATTTGTTTTAAAATGTTTAACCTCAACTCTAATGTTATAACAATCAGCCAGAGACAAAGGAGCCACAGGCACTGTACCCATCCTGTCCATCCATCCTGTCCAGGAACAGCTAAGTCTTGTTATAAGAGAATCTCACAGCATAATTTGAGAACTACTTATCTGATGATAGCCTCCTCTTCCTCACCCAGCCAAAGTCCTACACCTTTCTTCTCAGCATTTCACCTGACATAAGTCACCTGGCTCCACTTAGCATCTCTGGGTCTCCGTTTTCTAGTACATAAAATGAGGGTGCTATTCTAGAAGATGTCTTCCTGAACAAACGTTTCAAGGTTCCATTTACAGGCTTGTATATTGACTCTAAGAGTATACTTTTCAAAGACCAAGTACGGAAAATCACCACTCCCATAATCACCCTTATTGAAAACTAGCCCAATGGCTCAGCATAAATTCCCAGGCAGGCACAGGATACACAACCTGGGGCTCTTCATTGCCAGACCTTGATAAGCCGGGTGTACCCACATGGGTACTATTTCAAAAAATCAAAACATGAGCAGTAATGTAGGCAAGGGAGGATTTAAAAATTCAGCTCGCCCAACTTCACAAACAGAACTTTTCCATACTTCCATGTAAAAATATCAAAATGGCTTTTAATATTATCTCCTCTGGCTGCAGTGCATTGATGTCCCTATGGGCAGCATAGTCCTTAGTGACTAGACCTTGATTCTCATCTCTGGTTGCACATAAGAATTCCCTGCTATGGAGGAAAGTTTAAAATATTCCCAAGACCTGCCCTCACCGCTCTTCCTCTACCAAGATTCTGATTTAATTGACCTAGAGGTAGGACCTGAAATCATAGTATCTGACAAACTCCCCAGATGAGCCAATTTGTAGCCAAAGTTGAGCCCCACTAGTCTAGATGAATTGCTACCAAAGTGGAGTGAATAATTCATCAGCATGCTGAAAAAATCTCTAGAATGTCTTCTTATATATATTTTAAGCCTCATTCTTTTACATTTTTATAGATTATATCTTTGAGTATACTGATACATATTTGTAACAGATTTGTGTAATAGTAAATATATAATTTAAAAATAAATATGCGTTTATCTGGAGTGCATTCTAAAATAAGGATTTTCTGATAGAAGTACATTCTCCGAAGGTTTGAATCTAAACGATAATCATTGGGTAAGTAGCCATTTCTACTAAGTAGGCATTGCTTTAATTATGGTCTGCTGTTGGCTCACTTCTATACTGTCATTTGCCTTTCATTTGTGCAATACATCTTGTCTTTCAGAGTAGGTTGTAAATGCCTTTTAAGGCAGAGACTCTCAGGTCCTGTGTTTTGCTATCTCCCATATTTCTTGCCACGATGCTGTCACCATTAGCATCTGCCGTTTGCTAGCTGTTCAACTTTGGGTAAGCCTTAGTTTCCTCACTCAAAGAATACTGATAACAACAGTACCAACTTCATAACATTATTATGAGGATTAAATTTGAGACAGTTTATATATAGCATAATATAGATATAATATATATAATGTATATTTAAACACATTATGGACTCACTGAATTGGAGCTATTTTATTACAGGTTGAATTAAATGTTACATTCCTATATATGGAATGAAAACATGTATAAGATGTGGTTCCCTTTAAGGAATTCATAGTCCAACAACAACAACAAATAGACCTTTAAACAAGCAGTCATAATACCACATAATAAATGGTCTGATTGGCATTTGTATAAAGTGCTATGAGAATACAGCTAAGGGAGCAATTAATTCTTTCTAGTGCCTGGAAACATGTATAGGGTTTTTTTTGTAGATAAAGAGGAGGCATATGGCTTAGAAGAATAGCATAAGCGATTGCAGAGTATCAGTTCTCAAAGTGCAGTCTAAGGATCCATGGGAATCCCTGAGACAATTTCAGGTGCTCCCCAAGGTCAAAACAATGATTATAATAATTCTAAGACATTATCTGCTTTTCTCACTCTCGGTTTTTCACAAAGGTATGGTAGAGTTTTCCAGAAGCCGTGTGACCTGCTATACACAGCAGATTGAGTGCAGAAGCAGCTATTGAGAATCTAGGTATCTTCCTGAAAGTGATCTGTAAAAATGTAAAACAACACCTCTTTTCTCATTAAGATTCATTATTTCAGAAAATATAGTGTTTCTTAAATAATAATGTGTTTTATCAACATGTAAGAGCTTTATTATTGTTATTTTAACAGGAATTAATATTTTTAAATTTTCAATTTTAATTTCTAATATACATGTAGATTGATAGACAGATATTTTCTCCATAAACAAATGCTCTTTGAGGTCCTCAATAATTTTTTTTTAATTTCTTTTTTGTAGAGACAGAGTCTCACTTTACCGCCCTTAGTAGAGTGCTGTGACGTCACAGGACTCACAGCAACCTCCAGCTCTTGGGCTTCCGCGATTCTCCTGCCTCAGCCTCCCGAGCAGCTGGGACTACAGATGCCCGCCACAAAGCCCAGCTATTTTTTGTTGCAGTTCAGCTGGGGCTGGGTTTGAACCTGCCACCCTGGGTATATGGGGTCGGCACCCTACTCACTGAACCACAGGCCTCAATAATTTTTAAAAGTGAAAAGGGGCCCTAAGACCACTAGCATAAAAACATAAAATTGCATGGTGTGTTCAAGGAATAAATGAATAAATGAATAAGCATGGCTAGCTACTTCTAGTTTTTTTTTGAAAGTAGACAGAGTATAAATTATAAATATATACATCACACATTCATATACAATGACTGTGATTATCATATTCTCTCAGCCTATGCATAACGATAAAATACACCGGAATGCTGAGAGGGTTTATCTGAATTTATTGGTGATTTTGAGAAAGGACAAGGGAACAGATTTAGTTAATCCAGTGAAAGTCATCGCATATAAATTTGCAAACTAAAATACTCCCTGGGCTGAGGTCATGTGTTTAATTTTAGCAAGTAGGGGGAATATGTTTGGGTAGGTATTTATACTGAGCAGTGGACTGAGCTGGAGATGGGTTTGGAAACAGTGGAAACAGTGATACAACCTTTATTATTTTCAATGCAAAAAAAATGAACTATTAATGTGATGTTCTGGTTGAGAATTTAAACTCTCAAAAAATCTGGAAATTCAAAGTCATGGTACCCATAGCAACCATAACTCTGCCCCCTTGCATGCCCAGTGTGGAGTATTTTGTATTGCAGTACATGCTGTGAAATCTATGCCTAAATGTGCTATATAGCAGAGTTACAGTTGCTGTGGGAACTGTAACTTTGAATTGCCTGCCTTTTGTGTCATTAAACTTTCAGCTGAAGTATTGCATTAAAGAAGGTTTTTTTCCTCCACTGCGTTTCCTCATTAAAAAAAAAAAAAAATTGATTGGGCATTTTTTAAAAAAAAGATGTAAATGATGTTAGATTTAAATGGCAGGATAATACATTCTAGTTTCCCAGATATATGCACTGATATAGCGTTAGTGAATTACCACATTTACATATTTCAACCTGCAATAACAAGTCATAAAATAATCCTCTATTTATATAGCACCTTTATTCCTGAAGGGTCCCATCACACACACAGACACACAGTAACTGAACCACATTGGACAAGAAAACTCAATAAATATTTAACAGTGCCCAACAAAATTATACAGTGGTTTAGGACAAGCAGTAAGGAAGAAAGTTGCTGTCATCCAGTGGTTGGAATACAAACCATCCAATGAGAAATTTTATGCTCCATTCTTATGATGGCATGGGCTCACTCCTTGACCTTGAATGCCTCACAATTTCGGGTATTCCATTTCCTCTGTCTGATTACTGAAGAAGTATTTCTAGGACCAATGGTAAGAAAAGACTTCCAAAGATAATTTGGTTGAGTTTACTACTCCCAGCAATGGCATGTACTTACATATTCTATAATAGGAGTCAGCAAATTTCTATTACAGAGGGCAAGATAGTAAATATTTTAGGCTTTAAGTTGAGTTCAACTACTCAGCTCTGCTGCTGTAGTGTGAAAGCAGCCATAGACAATACATAAATGAATAGGCGTGGCTGTGTTCCAATACAATGGATTTGTGACACTGAAATTTGAATTTGATATAATGTTATACATCACAAAATATTACTCTTCAAGTGATTTTGAAACCACTTAAAACTTTAAAACATGTTCTTAGTCTGTAGGCTGTATAAATGCAGGTGATAGGATGTAATTTGCTGATCCTTGTTCTCGAAGTGTGAGTTGAATATCATGTTCAAGGCTACATTTAGACAGTGGTGTGCTCTTAAATCTTTAACAACTAGTTCCTCAGCCCCTAAAATTAGATATGTGTTTGTTTACATATAAATAGGTCTAGATACAAATATATAGTATTTAGTTATACATATGTGTGTAAGTTTATTATTGCTGATATACATAAATTTAGCACAAATATAGGAATAATAAAACATACAACACTCTTATAAGTTCATATAGCCGAGCGGCACCCATAGTTCAGTGGGTAGGGCACCGGCCACATACACCAAGGCTGGTGAGTTCGAACCTGGTCGGGCCAGCCAAAACAACAATGACAACTGCAACAACAAACAACAAAAATAGCTGGACATTGTGGCAGGCACCTGTAGTCCCAGCTTTTTTGGGAGAGTCGCTTTTGAGAGAGTCGCTTAAGCCCAGGAGTCTGAGGTTGCTGTGAACTCTGACATCACATCACTCTACCCAGGGCGACAGCTTGAGACTATGTCTCAAAATTTTAAAAAAAGTTTCATATAGCTAATTTATTCTCATAGAAGGTTTTTGTTACTATTTTCTGAACTCTTCTACTCATAGCTAATTTAGGATTACAATGAACAAATAAGAGTAATCCCATAGTTCCAGTTGAATGTTGGTTGATATTTTCATTTATATTGAAGAATAAGACAATATTGAAAAGACAAAGAGATATCCCAGAACTTCACTTTTGCACAATGTCCTGAACATTTATAGCTTTAAAACATTTCCTCATTTTGGGGTGCCATTTACAATATAATTTGTGACAGATTTGACAAACTTTTAATTTTAATCTTTGCACCAATCTGTATTCTCCAGAAAAATAGAACCAACCAATGAAGGGCGTGTGGGAGAGGGAGTGCAGACAGTAAGAGAAACTGATTTATTATAAGGAATTGGCACACGTGATGGAGTAAGGAGGCTGAGTCTCAAGATTTGCAGTCATCAAGCCAGAGACACCAGAGAGCTGATGTGTATGTAATACTTCTAGTCCAAGTCTAAAAGCCTGAGAACTAGGAGAGCTGATGTTTCAGTTCAGGTCTGGAAAAGACCAATGTTCCAACTCAAGTAGTCAGGCAGCAGTTCCCTCGTACTCAGCCTTTTTTTTTTTTCTTTTCAGTCCTTCACCTAATTGGATGAAGCCCACTTGCACGAGGGAGGGCAGTCTGCTTTACTCAAGTTTTGTGATTGAAGTGTTAATCTCATTCTCAAACATCCTCACAGACACACCCAGAATCACATTCAACCAAGTATATGGGCACCCTGTGGCCTAGTCAAGTCATTAGAATCTGCAATATTAACATTCTCACCCTCACTTTCTTAAGTCTAAACCATCAATGAAACAATAAATCAAGTCCTGATTTGCAAGGTTCGCTTAGTTCTATTGTCTAAACACTCCCGACGACATGGTCAGTCCCTCCGTGTCCAGGGGTTTCCCATCTGAGGATCCAATCAACAGTAGATCAAAAATACAGTATTTGGGGAAAAATTAAAAATAACAATAAAATAATAAAATAATACAAGATACTGACTACTTACATAGTATTTACATTATATTATGTATTATATGTTATCTAGAGATGATTTAAAACATGAGGAAGATGGAGGTAGTTTATATGCAAATACTATGCCATTTCATATGAAGGACTTGAGGACCCATAGATATTCATGTCCACGGGGCTCCTGGTACTAATCCTTTGAGGATACTATGTTGTGACTACAAAAATAAAAATGACACAAATAACCTCAAGAGTATAGGTAACAGTGAAATGTAATAAAATAATTTGAAAGTGATAAATGTTGAATATGTATTACGTTCATTTTAACATACATATAATTTATTCAATTGTGAGTTTATATAATTTAATGTTTAATAATAGATGGGTTTAATAGCTAGCTTGAAAAATTCCTGAAAATGTAATAATTAGCTCTGAGGAGTCCACAAGCACTAGTTCCAGAACATACCTAGAATGGCCCTGCGTAAGCCCTGGGGGAGACTGATGTGGTCCCTTGCTTTCTCTGCAAAAACCCCATCCAAAAAGCTCATTGAAGATGAGGACAGAAACTTTTTCAGCCAAAAAATTATTGAAGATCAGAACAGAAACAATCTCACTATTGTTCTTGGTATTATTTTTCTTCTGAAGTACACAGATCGTTTTACACCCTGAATGAATTACCACATTTACATATTTCAACCTGCAATAACAAGTCATAAAATTATCAGTCTGTGACATGGCAAAATGTAGGTGGAGGCACCCCCGGGACTTGCTGGTGCTTCCACAGATTTGCCTGACGACTAGCACAGGGTGCTGCCAAAACCCAGATGACCAATCTGGGAGATTCCGCCACAATTATCTGAGAAATTCTGACAAAGCCAGAATTAGGGTTTGAATCCTGCCGGTAATTATAGGCAACAGAAAATGAGTGAAGAATGGTCCCCTTGACTTTCAGTCTAGTGCTTTACCTACCATACTACTCTGTTTCTAAGTAATGAGTTTTAATGCTTGTCAAGTTATTTAAAGTTGTAAATCACCAAATACAAGGTATCATTAATGTCCATTTGAAACTTTACACAGAAATTTTTAGTAGGCAATATGTGAGTCCATGTCTGTATATCTTCTTGTCTTTTTTTAAAAAAAGAAAAAAAACAGGTATGGCAGGATGTTTTAATAACCTTGGATGGCTGGGACCTCTGTTTTGAGTATGACTTAAGATAGCTGCTCCCAGCAATTTCTTTAATATTATCCTGTAGGGGGCAGTTTTCTAATTCAATAGTTAGAATCATTTACTAACACGTGGCTCACAAATGAGTCTGAAGGAGCCTGTGAGTCACCATACCCCTTCCCCCAGCACCCTGCCAATTGAGACAGAGTGGTGTGGCATTCCAGATAGAGGGACAAGGTTACAATTTATTCAAAAGTCATATGTGTAAGCCTGCAGTGCACGCAATTTTTTTAAAAAGCGTATTTATTTTTAAACTAAGTAACCCATAAGGTCAAGGGCACTTGAAGGCAATGAAATTGTTAAAATTAAGGAGTGTTTGGGTGTATCAGTGATTGGGGTGAGGGAGTGGGACTTGGCTTTAATTTACAAACAAATTAGAAAAAATAAACAGACTTAGCATTGCTATTGTACCTGGAAATGACTTGAACAAATTTAATCCAGCTTTCCTGAGAATACTTGATTAATCTCAGACCCTCGAGGAAAATCAAGATAAGATAGTCTCTATCTGTACTTGGGGCTTCCAGCGCCCAGGAAAGGCATTACATGACCCTGCCAGGGATGGGGGTGGGGGTGGGGAGGGGAGCGATTTCTTCCCTGGCTCTGGCTTCCAGTTGACGAGTAATCTGTCCCCATTCCCATGCATCTGAAGCTATTAGCCTGTACTGCGCCTACCAGAGCTGTAGTCCCACCCTCACCACAGCTCTGAAGACAGGCAACAAATT
This sequence comes from Loris lydekkerianus, assembly GCA_963574355.1. Lineage (NCBI taxonomy): Eukaryota > Metazoa > Chordata > Mammalia > Primates > Lorisidae > Loris > Loris lydekkerianus. Next base: position 43,649 of record CAUYPK010143982.1, read on the forward strand.
GCCCCAAATTGAAGATGTAGCTCAACCTTCGACCACTAGAGGTCTCCTGGAAAGCAATGACCCGTATAACCCGGTTTAAGCTCCTTCAAACCAATAGACTTGTTGCACTGAGACTTGGCAAGCCTGCTCTGCTGAAGGCCTCCTTATCAATAACGCCACCCACCCCACCGCTCATGACGGCGCCAGGCTTCGGCGTGGGGTGGGGGAGTGGGGGGAGACCAGGTAGTGGCTGTCCTCAGATACTGTGGCTTTTAAATCTACGAAACCATTTGCAGACTCCAGGGCCACCCTCTCCAACCGCACTTCTTGACCAAGCAAGAGGAGACAAGAGAGCAGCGTTAACCCGAAGTCCCCAGCTGGGCGGCGCAGACTTCCAGTGTTCAGGATGACCTAGCCTGAGGTCCCCGCACAGGCCGGGATCCACCCGCCCTCCACTCCCCCCACTCATTCCCGCCCCCTCCCCCCATGCCCTACCCCCCTTTGCCTCCGGATCGCCAAAGTGACCGAGCTTTAACCAGTGGAAGGAGGTCGGGGAGACATTTCTGATCCCTGTTCTGATCCTAATCCATGTGATATTTTCTGGAAAAATTAGCAGCTTCTAGCTGGAAGAGGAAAGAAGAAAAGAGAGGAGGGAGGAGGTGCTGAGGGGGAGCAAGAGAAGAAACAGCCAGGTTGAATTCCCAGCCAGGCTTTATCAAGCAATTCGCTCAGCAATGAGAGAAAGCTGCAGTGGCAGATTTGAGCCACATGCGGTCGTGTGTAGCAATTAGTAGATAAAATGCTGACTCAAGTGCTAAAACATGAAGGATTATTGTAGCCAAGGTCAAAAAGGCTTCAGTTGTCTTTTGCCATTTGGGGGAGGGGAGGCCCAGGGGTACACAGAGAGGTCTGCATTTTTTAAGTGGTAGCCTTCTTTCTTCAAACTGTACTTTCTCTTTTCTTCCCCCCTCCTTTCTTTTATGATCCTGTTTATTATAGTCCAAGCTGCCTAATTATGTCACTGCTGGTTTTTGCAACTAACTTAATCCTCCTGATCCTTTATGAAACGATTCACAATTCACAGACACTGAATAATGTGTCTACTGGTCCCTAACACCCTTGAGGGGGGAGGATGATTTTTAATTGTTTACCTTTTAAATATACCAGATAACTTGAAACGGAGAGTTGGATTTTTGGCTACAAGGCAGCAGGAGTATAGACGTGTGGGTATAGATTCCTGTGTTTCAGCCCAGAAATAGTGGGTCATAAACATATACTGTCCCTCCCCCCCTTTATACACAGTGAGTCCCAGCTACAAGCTTTTTTTTATAGATAAATAAAGCAGTTGCTTTCATGATTATAACTGTCCTGAATGGATTGTCTTCTTACAACATTCAATCTGTTTATGAGTATTTACTTTACATTAGCCCAGGGACCCTGCACTGCAGGAGTTTGCCTCTATTCCCCTGGGTGTCGGTGTCTCAAGTCTTACATCTGCTCTGTGATTGATGCAGCCTTGAATCCACGTTATTACTCTCTCACAAGCAGAAATCAAACAGGCTATTAACTACATTACTTCAAAGAACTGTTTCAATACAATCTCCTTATCTTAATTGAAACTTTCTTTGTATGGATATTTGCTACACAGATAATTTACAGGTGCCATCAAGCATTACATTAAAGAAGAGGTAAAATAGAGAGGGTGGGGGAGGGGAGGAGTAAACACCATTGTGATTTGTAATTTGAAAAGTCATTCACCTTATTGGACTGGAGGCTTGATTTATTAGATTTATTATGTTCATGGGGGGTAGTGCTGTAAAAAGAGGAGGAAAGTACCCCTGTGATTCAATTTTGAAACTTAGTATTCATCTGATTACACAAGACTGCAGATATTCAAAAATACTCAGACCTAGATCCCTGCAATTGTTAACATCTCAAAAACCTTATCAGAGAGATTAGACAGCATGCAGCCTAGTTCTGTGCTTACCTTGAAGAGACATAGAAAAAGGGTTTCTAATTAGATGAAGTTCATTACAGACACTTAAATACTTACAACACCAAAGCAGAAGTTGCTTAGATGCTCCAAAGGGCTGTGTATTTTTAAAGAGAGAGATTTATTATACAATTGAGGGATACCCTCAGGCATTCTGTTGAGGTTTCCTGAATAAATGCTGCTGCATTGGTCATACAGGAAACTGACTCAGAGTTGATCTCAAATACAATCTTGTCAAAATACTGTAACTCAAGTTTTTAATATAGGATTTCTTGAACTGGATGTGTATATTTACACTAACAGGACAGAGACTAATAGGAGCCTTAGGTGTAGCTCATATATTTAAAAAAATGTGTAAAATGCCCCTCTGTCCAATTCATTCGTATGTTAAAAATGAACAAAATGGGTTATTCTAATCAAATGTCTGCAGTGTGCATCATAAAGTTAATAAGAGACAGAAAGCACCCGAGAGCTCTAATTTCTCTTTGTAACCCATGTTTATAAAATAGGAAGATCAGATGAAATTTCAAGGAAGATAATTAATGAGTGATGAACAAGTCATAATTTGGCTAATGCAAAGATAGGAGACTGCGAATTGTTATACTGTAGTGCTCCATGGTGCAGAGTTGTGATACTACTTTAAATTATTAAAATATTTTTTGACAGCTTTCAGAATACCAATTTTTTTGGCATGGACTTTTATTACTTATTGTAATTGGAGGATCTGCCATTTTCTTTCGTTTATCTCTGGTGTGTATAGAGACGAGATAGATCTTGCCTTTTATTACTTCCCCATGTTCTGAATCAAAAATGTGGTTTAGATAATGTTAAGTGCCCTAATTCTTACTGCAGCGGACACAGACGTTATAAAAAGACATAAAAATACACACAGAGGGTCTTTCCACCTCAAGTCACTGAATATGAGGCATTTGTGCTCTGCCGGGTGTATTAACTTCAGCCATGTGAATATAATTTTCATTAAAGTAATCCTGTTTCAACTAGATGCTGTGACTAGAGGTGAAACGTTGCGAAAGCGTTAAAAATAGCTTACTAGTAATTTCGACATCCTGTAATTTTATCACAGATCAAGTTTCAACTGTCATACTATACAGACCTTATTCCCCATATAGTACATGTTTACTTTTTTAGCATGCCAGACCCACTTCGGAAAGATTGGTGCCAATATAATAAAATCGCGGGGGGGTGTGTGCTGGAAGGAGTGGGAGGAGAGCGGGGAAGGGGGTGGGGGAACGTGGGGGAAGCGAGTACACCATTTTACATCAACACTGCGAAAATGCAATCTAGCCTGGCGGAGGACCGGCAGCTGGGTCGGAGCGAGCGAGGGCTTTGCAGTCTCTGCCTGTTCCTTGTTCTGTAGCTCTTAAGTTTCTCTGTGTTTGCATAATAGCCGTGCATGCAAACCTCGCAATGCTCCAGGGCTCCAGAACAATAAATATACACATTTAAAGCCTTTATTGTCTTACGGTTCATGCCCCTGGTTTTCAACAGCTTAATTTCTGGTTGTATTTAACTAGTTTGCAAATAGATTTTTTCAGTTTCAAACTATTATTGAGGAAGCTCCCCTCCCTTTTTTGGCGGGGGAGGGGGTGGGGGTGGGGCAGGAGTTGGTATATTATTTCTGTAGCGCTGGGTTATATAAACACATTATCATTTGAGAGCGCCCTTGGCGTCCATCAGCATTGTAAACACGTACTAGTGTATATACTTCAAAATTAAAGAATGCACACGCAGAACCCGGAGCCCGAATTCATATTCTGAGCAGACTCACTGCTCGCATTTATTGATTTATCATGCATCGTTTATTGTTCCAGTCTCTAAATGCCGTTGCTGTCCGTTCAATATTGTTTGCAAAATCCTGA
>CAUYPK010143982.1:50000-127326 GCA_963574355.1 Loris lydekkerianus
CAGCTCTGTCATTTCATGTGTGACCACAGTTCTGCGGGCTCCCCTCATCAGCAGACCGACCTCAGCGCCGTGGTACCTATCGGGGGAACTATTTGGGGCGTCTGTGCCCATGGCGCGGCGGGGAGGGAGGGCTCACGACCGCCTGGTAAGGCTTTGTGTTGCCAAAGCGAGAGCAGGGTAATCAAACTGAGACTTTTGAGGGCAGCTAGCTCTCTGCCAGGCTCTCGAGCTTTCGAGGTAGGTGTGAGGATCTTTTTGTTAAATGAATGGTTTCCCATTTAACTCATCCTGGAGATCCAAGCCAGTCCTTCCAGAATTTCTTGGTCTGATGGAGTTGATTGTACTTTTGGCATCGCCAGGTCACCCCCTCTCCCCAGGATCGAATTACCGATCAGTGCTCTATGCCTGTTAATTACTGGAGTTCGTCAAAATGTTCGCCCTGGATTCTGCCTTTTCAGAAATAAGCCCCTCCCACCTCCCCAGCCCAGCGCCCCCCAACCCCCGCCTCCGCCCTCCCTGGTCAGCTTTGGTTTTTAAACGTTCTCATTTCCCGACGTCCGCCTGCAGTTTTACTAAGGTGATGTTTGGAAATACTGTGAAAAATCCTGCAACCTACCAACAGGTTGAGCTCTTTCCCCCTCCCAAGGTCTGGCTCGACCTCCTCCCCCGACCCAACTTTCCTGCGCAGCTGTCTTCCTCTCCCTCCCCTTCCTGATTTCTTATTATTTGCTTTTCAAATTTATTACTTCAACATGGCCTGTGATCTGGAAAAGGGAAGGATTAAATATCCAGAAAAGAACTGGTGCCTAATAGACTTCTGACTAAACCCAGGAGGAAATTATTCAGTGTTTTATGGGATGTTTTGTGGTCACTACTTTTTTTTTTTTTTTTTGAATTAAAATTAGAGTATTTTTAAAGACCCCAGGTTGACCCCACTTGGTTCAGTTTTAATTTCTGTTGTTGTAATTAAATAGTGAATTTTGACTCAAGAATAAAAGCTATTAATATATTTGCTGAAGGGTGCGTCTGCTAGAAATGTTGACAGTGAATGGATTTATTTTTAAATACATGATTTCTTTTTAATTGTTCGTTAAGGAGAATTGAAAGCGAACCATTGTAATGATCTGTGCATTTCGTCACTGCTATATGAGCCGTACCTGAGAAAATTAATCTTGCTATTTAAAAGTAAACTCTAGGGGGTTGGTGGGGGTGGGGGAGATGGCTCTATTTATAATCTTCAGCTGCATATACATCGGCTAATATTATGCATGATTTGTTTTTTAATGCTAACACGGCTGGTAATTAGCTGTATGATTATACTTGTATATTTCATTAGGATTTTGGCTGATGTCATTGTGAATTATTCAGCCATATTAAAACAATTTTCAATTGAGATAATGACACGCCTCAGAATTATGCAAATGCAGGCTGCATTGTGCAAAATAATTATGACAGATGTAAAGCAGGTAGAAAGTTTCCCAGTGCAGATCGTTTTCCACCCTGGTGATGTCATTTCCCCCCTGGCCTAAGTTAGTCATTCATTAGCAGAATAGCAGCAGCAGTCTCCTCCGGAGGAGAGCCTACAGAAACCAGCATTTACTGCTGGCACCTAGAGGGGGCAACAGGGCCCTCTTATTAAGAAATTTGCTTTATTTTCACTTACTCCATTAACTTGTTTATATACATTTAAATGATTTTTATTATTGATTTTAAATAGTTTGAATGATGTATTTGCCATTTGTAATTCGTAACTGAAAGAGAAAGGTTTCTTGGAGAGATGCACTGTTATTTGGAGAAAATGTTCAGCATATCGAATCAGCCAGTACAGTTTATTTTAAGTAACCAAATGGAGGTTAATAATTTCTTGATTGAGCTGACATCAGCATCCATTTCAGAAGGACAGCCAGGACTCAATATGCTTTTTCTGGTTTAAGGAAATCATTCTGCTTTCATATGATTTCTTGAAATATGAAGACGTCAGTTCTAAAAGCAGAAAAATGATCATTGTGCAAAATTAGGAATAGCGTCCCTGTGTGGTTTGCTATGATTTGCAAAGGACTTTTTTGGGGAAATATTTCCTCCTTGATCCTTATAATAATTTTATGAGGTTGGATAATGCAGGACCTTGTATACCCATTTTACAGATGGGAACATAGATAGATTATGTAGTTAGTCAAGTGACAATAGGTTAGAACCCAGACATCCTTTTTAAACTTTCAGGTTGTTCCTCCCACACCCTGCACCAGGTGAAATCTACCCTTGAAACCAGAGCCTAAATGCATCATATCATATTCTAAAACAGTGGTTCTCAACCTTCCTATTGCTACGACCCTTTAATAACAGTTCCTCATGTTGTGGTGACCTTCTAAAAGCATGAAAGCATGTAATAATGTGTTCAATTCCTCATATATTTCAGAATTGTGACTAGTTAATCAGCTTTGCCAAAGGTCACCAGACATTTAAATAGCAAAACCCTTCTTACTCTATAAAGTTCAGCTAATACAGGCCAGTGGTATGTAACAAGTTGTATTTTCATAGTTACTACTAATCACGAGCAATTTATTGTTAATTTTAATAATGATGGTGATGATTTGCATGGTTATAAACACTGCTGTCTTTATATACTTCCAGTGTGAACAACTGGTTTTAGGAAAAGCATTCCAGAAAGAGTCACATTTTGATTCTGTAACTTACTGTTTGACCTTGAACAATCATAAGTATTTTGCGACTCAATTTCTTTAGCTGCAAAATGGGAACATAAGAAGGGTGACTGTGGATTGTTGGGAAGATCACAAGGCATTATATGGACAAAAATGCTTCATATACTGTAAGGTGCTCAAATAAGATCATAGTTCTAGATATTCTTACCTTTATAAACAAAAACAAAACAGGGCGGTACCTGTGGCTCAGTGGGTAGGGCGCTGGCCCCATAGGCCAAGGGTGGTGGGTTTGAACCCGACCCCAGCCAAACTACACCAGAAAAATAGCCAGGCATTCTGGCAGGCACCTATAGTCCCAGCTACTCGGGAGGTTGAGGTAGGAGAAATGCTTAAGCCCAGGAGTTGAAGGTTACTGTGAGCTGTGATGCCATAGCACTCTACTGAGGGTGATAAAGTGAGACTCTGTCTCAAAAATAAACAAACAAATAAATAGGGGTGGTGCCTGTGGCTCAAAGCAGTAGGGTGCCGGCCCCATATACCAGAGTTGGTGGGTTCAAACCCTGCCCTGGTCAAAAACTGAAATAATAATAAACAAACAAACAAACAAAACCAGGTGGCTCCTGTGGCTCAAAGGAGTAGGGTGCTGGCCCCATATGCTGGAGGTGACGGGTTCAAACCCAGCCCCAGCCAAAACTGCAAAAATAAATAAATAAACAAAACCAAAACCTAATAACTTTTATGTCTATGTGGAGATTCTTGGACCTCATCCTGATACTGTCTTAAATTACCATGAAAGTGAATAACTAGCAAGGGCTATGTGCAAGGAGTTAAGTGTCTTCAGTAATTACCTACAATTGCCACAATTCAGCCAGTAGCTCTTTAGAGGAGGAAAATGGCAAAGTAAGTGGGTAATTGTTTCTGTTACTGGGAAACTTCTGATTACATTCATTTTCAGATTGCCAAGTGCTTAATCTATTGGCAATATGTCCTTTTAAAATAGGTGAATATGTGAGCTTGGATTTCAACCTGATTGGTCATGGCTTCGGTTTTATAGTAAGATTTGCGGGTCACTTGCAGCCGTGAATGTAGTTGCTAAACTATTGGTGTCAGGGAGTCAAGAGCAACCATACGTGGGTGTTACAGATTCTAGTATGCATTCAGGATTTCTAAAAGTGGTTTGGCTATCACCAACCTTACCATTCACTTAAAAATTGTTAAAAATGCATATTCTGGGAACCCTATTGAAATCAACTCAACCAGAATCTCTGGAATTGTGTTCAGGATTCCAAATTTTAAACATTTAAACAGTCTGACTGTAGCTGTGCAATCCTGGGCAAGTTCTAAACTCTCTGTGCCTCTGTTTTCTCATCCATAAAATGGAAGTGCAGTGCTTACTTCCTGAGATGATTTGAAGGATTAAGTGATTTAATACATGTAAATGGCATACAACTGAAGTTGGCACATAGTGGATATTTCAGCAACAGTTGACTCTTGTTATTTATATAATTGTTCTCGTTGCAGTTTGAGACCCCTGTTGTAGACCTTGCTGAAGAACAAACACTTCTGTTTGTGGGAGGGTGGCATGGAGGTTAGTTTGCTAGAACATGTGGCAATCTAGTTTTCCCCAAATCAGGCTCTTTCATTTATATGTTGAGTTTAGTTGTCATCAAAATGAAAGGCTCCTTAAGAATTTATATTTTACTACTTAAGTATAGTATCAACTGGATCGGCAGGATTTTTTAAGATTACCTGATTTGATTATATCTGGAGTTGGGGCAGACACATTCTGGAATCTAGAAGGTGCTGGATTGACCTCAGTCTTGGTCTATGTAGTCATAAACTGATATTTTTAGAGATTCCTGAGACCTCTTAAATGACCACACTGACTCTGGACAATTACTGTTTTTTTTCTGAGCCTCAGTCTTTTCGTCTGTAAAAATAGATTTAATGACCTCTACTCTGCTGAGAACATGGGGGATCATAATAAAGGAGCCTGGAATGTAGCACAGTACCTTTACTTGTGAGCTCTTTGAATGAGGGTTGCAGTCATCATAATTATCATTTCTTTTTAGTAATCATCTTAAGCTAGGAAAAGGAAAATCTTTGCTCTTCACTTGGAAGGCTTTTTAGAACTAGGATAAGGACTAAATACTTATGTGGAGAGAATTTTTTGGTCTAAGACAGGGTTCAGCCAACTAAGGCCTCAGGGTCAAATCTGGCCCACTGCCTGTTTTTGTAAATAAAGTTTAATTGGAATGTAACCATGCTCATTTGTTTATGCATTGTTTACAGCTGGTCTTAGGCTACAACAGCAGAGTTGAGTAGGTTTGACAAGTACCATATCACTGGCAAAATGGAAATGTTTACTATCTGGCTCTTTATGGAAAAAGTTTACTGACTTCTGGCTTATGGGGTTGATCTGAAACAAGGTACATGATTGTGTAAGTGTACCTGTTTCCCTTTCTTATTGAGTTTTGAGCAAGATCCAGTAAGGTACGAAATAATTTAATATTATGCATTAACATCTAAAATTCTATTTCAACATTCAGTCAAGGATGTTAAAACTTGAGAACGAATGAGTGAAATACATACTAAGTGATATTTTATGTGGTTAAGATCCAAACTCTAGCCAAAGTTGTTATTGTCTATTTTTAGTTAATCCAAAACTACTTGTTAAGTGCAAAAGCTTGAGTAGGTTTGTGAAGCGATAGAACAGTTTGTGATTTGACCCTTTTTCTCAAGAAGTTTATCAATCTTGATAAGGAGATGTAATCAACATGTTTTAAAAATGTGAAAACAAGAAGACATAATTAATATAACACATAGGTAAATTGCACTGATAATATAATATGTGTTCAGAGGAATGCTCACAATTGTAATGTTTTTGGAAAAAGAATTCATTCAGTTCCTCAGATGTCAATTGAAGACCTACTCAGTGCTTGGCGCTTGGGTACAGAGACTAGAAGAATGGCCTCTGCCCTCCAGGAGCTAACTGCCTCCATAGATAGACTCTTTCCATCTGGTTACTTAGGTAAAGTTAAGATTAACTAAGACCACTGTTTATTTACAGCCTGAAAATGTCTTCATCTTTAAATTCTCACTCTGTGGATACATACAGAGTACCTACCATGTGCTGGATCCTGTTCTAGTCCCTGGGGATACAGTCTGACTAAGCATATCCCCAGTGGTTGTTTTAACCCCTCATAAGCTTTTCCCATGGTGCCTCGCATTGTAGTTACTTATAAGCAAAGAATTTCCTTTGCCTTGTCAGCCCACCCTATGCCCCTCCATGGTGCTGTGCCTTCTTCACATCTAGTCCCCCACAATATTCATTGCTACTCCGTGAGTATTTATTGAATGACTGAACCACATCACTAAAATGCCTTCTTGGGCACTGCCTACCTTCTTTAAGCTTGCTCCAATTTGGGGGACAGAGGGTCATTCACATGTGTGCCAGATCCATGACCCCATCTCACATTTTTTCTCTCTCTTCTAGAATCCATGGTCATGTTGCACTGTATAATATAAAACATGGGAAGTGGGTTTTTTTAGAAGCACTCACCAAAGACGTGAACAAATATTTGGGACTGAATAATCAGGCTAGAGCTAGCATCTCTATTTTTCTGGGTACTTTTCCAGTCTTCAAAGTCAGGGCTTTGGGGTGGCAACCTACAGAAAGACTAACCTTCAGGGAAGGAGAGTCCCTTCTCACCTGTGTGTTGGTCGGCGGTTCACACATGAGCCAGCACATTTTTCAGGCTGATGGTCTTAACTAGACCACCATTTTTAAAGTGACTTAAAAAACCTAAGCAATTAAAACCTTTCTTGACATTTAGACTGTCAGGCACATACTAAGGAAATGTTATTTTTATAAAAATACAAGAGCCCACACATGTAAATACTTCGTTATTAATTATTAATAATGCATCGCATTGTTCAGAGTGGCATCTAGTGATATATGACTCAAGCTCATTTATCAAAGTCTAGTTTTAACCAATATCCAGAATATAATTGCTCAAATCAAATGCATTTGCTTGTCACTTTTTATAGCCAGTGTAGTTGGATATTTGCCATCTTCTACTCAGAATAATATTGTAGCTAGTGATTACCCATCAGCTTGGCTTTTAAAGAAATTTAAAACAAATTTATCGATTGTTGGCTTAAGGATTCATTTGCCTCTCAGAGATGTGGTCATGAATTCCTGCCTTTCTTGAAGAATCTGTTCCTGTGCCCTCGCACAATAATTCCCCCCCCCTCCCCCGCCACACTGTGATCCATGCTGTCTTGCTGGAGATTAGAACCTGGGCCTTAGCCCTGAGGGTGTCTCTCCTACCCTGTACTGTGAGCATCAGTATTGACAACACATTTCAAACATGCTGATGATGACTATTGAAAGGGTGCTTTAGAATCATGCTAATGGCATCAATCTCCCTCACACACTTGCGTAAATTAATTCTGCTTTTAAAATCAGATGCACTGTTAGCAGCGTTAAAGATGGATATTTGACATTTATCACGCAGACTAGGATGGGTGGTTTAATTATGTGAATTTTCTGTAGGATCTTTGTGGCTGTATAAATAGATGCACAGTGGCTCATGTCCTTGGCATATGACCATCAGGTTCACAGTCTCATCTCCATTCTCACACCCCAGTGAGAAAAACAGGTAGCAGAGGTCACGTTGCTAGTCAATCCGGTGACCCCATAAACATCTCTCCCCACACCTTTCCTTTCTTTTGCCTCTGATGCACCCTGCTGTGAAACACCCTCCTCCCCACAGTTGAGTTCCAAGCCTGATCAGTGGCACTAAACATTAAACTCTTGTCTTTGAGAATAATGGGCTTTGCTTTCTACACCCTCAAGCATGTTGAGCTACTGTGCAAGCTGGAAAATAAAAATGTTCTAATTGTGTCTTTTAAATAAGCATAGGAGTGAATTAATTAGACCATATTTTGTCTTTAGTTGCTTAGTTACACAATAGTATTCCTGAGCACGAGTAAGATAAATTGGCTCTTTTTGTGCTGCTTGTCCCTTAATCATAATTACTGTATTGCTTAGGAGAGTAAAGCATACATAGATTTTGAATTTTTTATTAATAGTCAAAAATATGCATATGATATATAAAGTATATGCTGTCCAACCTGTTTTATATGTGAGAAGAAGTTTTATTGTAGTGGTAACATTTGCATTAGTTGCTCAAAGATGTAGTTCTGGGAAATACATAATTGAAATGTTTTTGAATTGCTTTTTCTGCCCTTTTCAATCTTATTCAAAATAATAGTGCCTCCAGTCCTGGAGCAGTCATTCTCATTTGATTTAATATCTTTCTTTGCACTACACGCGTGGCGCCCAGTTTTAACCCTGCAGAGTCTAGATGAAGTTCCATGATTCATGGGCCTCATACATTGTGCCTCGTGTTTTTCTGCTCATGCTATCTGGGGTTGAGGGGTGAGTGGGTCAAAAGAGTGCCTTGGTCCTGCCGCCATTACTCCAATGCCCTGTGCCCTTGGCACACTTCCACGTTCCTTGGGGAAGGTTCCAGGGTTAGAAATCACAAGAGTTTGTTTTAGCTTGGACTGGACAATCTTGCACGCTTGCTTTCAGGGGCCTTGTGAAATCGGACGTTGCTACTGGAACTTGAGTTTCTACTCCTCTCCCTACCCCCACCTTCCACCAAGGAGGGCAGCAAGAGCTAGGCAGCTTGATGTAGTTATTGAACAATAGGAGAGTCTGGCCTCAGACTCAGGATACATGCTCCATAAATGTATGTGAAAACTGACTCCATTGTTCTGTTGTATTTGAAAAGAAAGTAAATTATTTACAGATATTTGCTAATTAAAGCACATGTTGTTTCACCAGCACAAACGAACACAGTACAACTGGGGACAAAGACCTAAGTGCAAATAATTTAAATTAAAAATTTAATTCTGTGTCTTCTTCTTAAGGGAGGAATATGTTTTAAAAATATGTGTATCTATGGTGGAGGAAATTTTAAGTATGTTTTAGAAGTCTGTATGAATGAGGATGTTGGTCAAAGGGTACAGACTTTCAGTTGTAAGGTGAATAAGTTCTGGGAAACTTGTAAGGTGAATAAGTTCTGGGAAACTTGTGACTGTAGTTAACAATATTTTATTGTATATACTTTGAAATTTGTTGAAGGAGTAGATTGTGAGTGTTCTCAGCACACAAAAAAATAACTATGTGAGGTGATGGATATTAATGAACTTGATTGTGGTAGTCATTTTATAATGTGTACATATATCAAGTTTTTCTTGAATATATACAACGGATGCCTTGAATATATATAATTTTTATTGTTATACCTCAATAAAGCTGGAAAAAAATGAAAGAAAAAGGTAAAAATGTATAACACATACATATATGTGTATGTTTGCATATGTGATGGTGATATAGACACATATGCATATATATATTTTTAACCCCTACAAGGGAAGGCTTGCCTGCTGCAGAGACAACAGGTCAAATCAGCATCAGTTGCTTGTTACTAGGCTTACCCTCAGCCCTTCATGGAACAGTAGATGGAAACAGCATTGGCAGAGTACTGATTTACCTCTGGTTCAGTCTTTGCTTGCTGTTCTCAGCTTGAGCTTGACTCAGAGTACCACCGGAAATAAAGGAAATGAGCCAGATATTATACCTGAAAATAAAAATATTCTCACTTACTCCCTTTTCCTCAATTTTCTAAGTGATAGGCTCAGCATTTGTTGTTTTTTCTTCTATGACTACCCACCTTTGGCTGTGTACTGGTGAGAGGAATTTACATTATAAGAAAAAAAGACTTCTGACATGAGGTAAAGTCGGTCCAGTGAAGGTCAAAGGCAGAGGAAGTTCCCAGTAACATTCTTGGAGGCCTTCTCCTGGCTGGCATGTTGGTGTGTCCATTGGTGAAGTTGATCCTTCTGGCTCTGCCACCTGTAGATAGGTTTGGTTTTAGGTATGCCTACTTAAAGTTCCCTTGGTGTTGCTGATAGAGATGAATGGCATTGGTTATTTAAGAAAAAAGGCTCATGTCTAATTTGCCATGGACATTTTAATAGATTCGCAGGATATGTAACATGGAAGGGGTTGAAGAGAACGAGCTTAGTTCCCTTTATGGAATAGATGCAGAAGGTAAGGCCCAGAAAAGAGCTGGGGGGTAGCAGAAGCAGAAGTAGAACCCAGCACGCTGCCCGAGGCTTGATGATCTTTTCTGCTGCTCTGGGGAAAGGGCCAGTCTCTTGAGTGATGCCCTGAGGAAAGTAGGCAAGTGTTTCTCATGGGTGAGCTCAGTGTGGGTCTTGAAGTGCCCTGTCTTACACCAACAGATGGTGCCACAGAGGGGTGTCACTTATGTAATCCCTAAGGGAGAGTATGGGCTTATTAGAATGACGAGGTGCTGACCGAGAGGGTCAGTGATTACCCAGAAGGCAGGTTTGACATTTAGGGTCCCAGACTGGACCTCATCTTCATTTCCTTCATTTCCATAATCTTTCCTGAAGACAGAAAGGCCCTCTGATAGTGATGCTGTTTATATTGGTTTAATATGTGTAAAACCTTTGCTGAAAGGTGGCGATCTTGGTGATAAAAAATATTGGCATTTCAGCTAACAGCTGATAACTCATGGATGGCTTCATTCATTCAAAATGTTTACTGTGCGCCAACTGTGCGCCAGACCAGTGTGTCTGGTCTCTGCACTGGGCATATATTAGGGAGCAGGGGTGAATACTCAAACATTTTTGTTCTCATAGGGCCTGTTTTCTCTCCTGTAGTAAGACGGGGAGAAGCAACTTGCTCGGTGTATGAACAATGGAGGGGACATTTCAGTCTCAGAACCACATTCACATTTCCTTCCAGAGCGCTTTCTCTTCTCTTCTCTATGTATCCACAACTCAGAGAAAATGTCCCACTTTCTCTTTCCCGAAACCATCTGCAGAAGTTTCATCCACAGTGTTTTCAATGTAGTCAACGTCACAGCGCTTTTCATTTATTGAACAACTGTTATGTGTCAGGCAAAGTTTACACTAAAATATAACTTAAACATAAATAAAATTTCTCATTTAATTCTCATGGTAGCATTTTGGCATTTCCATACTTTGTAAGTGATGCAACTGATGTTAAGTGACGGCAACCTCAAACACGTGGGCTCAAGTGATTCTCTTGACCTTTAAGTCACTTGTCCAAGGTCATGTATAGGTGAAACTTTGAGCCAGCGTTGAAACTGATTCTGCCAGAACCGATGGGCGACCTTTGTGTTTCCCTATACCTTTAGAATAGATTGAGACTTCCCAACATAGGGACTGTCATTATATACTGACCTTTACCTGTGCCTTCTGTTCTGCTATCTAGGAAATTGCAGTCCTGTTAGCAGTTGACTGATACCAGATAACTCGGTAGTTTTACTGTACACGTGTGTATAGGGCACTGAAGCTCAGCCTCAGTACCTCCAGAGTGCCTTTGTGTGCAGCCCAGCAGTGGGCCCTGGAGAGGTGGGAAACCAGGCACATCTTACCTCCATAGAGCTTATCTTCGGGTAGGGACCGTCTGCATGGGAAATCAGGCTATCTTTTTTTTTTTTTTTTTTTTTTTAGACAGAGTCTCACTGTGTCACCCTCAGTAGAGTGCGTGGCATCATAGCTCATGGCAACCTCAAACACTTGGCCTCAAGTGATTCTCTTGCCTCAACCTCCTGAGTAGCTGGGACTACAGGTACACACCACAATACCAGGCCATTTTTTAGATATGGGTCTCACTCTGGCTCAGTCTGGTCTTGAACTTGTGATTACAAGCAATCCACCTGCCTTGGCCTCCCAAAGTGTTAGGATTACAGGCCTGAGACACTGCACCCAGATTCAGACTATCTTAAACAAAGGGATGATTTTGTGGTGTGGTCAGAGTAATAAAGGGAAGCTACAGGGGAGCCTGATGATGGAAAGGCCTGAGGAGGCATTTTGGAAGAGAGAATGTTTGAGTTGAGGTCTAAAGGGACGAGATAAGTGAAGATTGGGGTGTTGCTTCTGGCAAGGTGGAGAGGTGAGGGCAACATCCAGGCAGGATGATCTCTGCATCGGTATGCTGAACCTGGGCTTGGTGAATCCAATGACCAGGTTAGAGATGCACACTGATGCCTACCAGAGGCACCTGCTGTTGAAGATACCCTATAGACTCCTAGGTAGGATCTTTAGAGCTGATATACATTGTTTGGCTGCTGACATGGTTGAAAACAGCACAAGCTAAAGCAAACTGAGACCCATAGGCCAAATTGCCTATGCTGCCAATTTTTGTGAATAAAGTTTTATTGGCACACAGCCATGTCAGTTGTTTACAAATAGACTCTAGCTGCATCCACACTATAGTCACAGAGTAGCTACAGCAGCAACCATGTATTTACTATGGCACTCTTTACAGAAAATGTTTGCCAACACCTGATCTAAAATAATATTACAAAAGGTAATAGTAAAACTAGATGCTTACAGTTTTGTATTTGTCACCTCCATTTTGTAGGAGGGTAATCTGAGCTGTTGAGTAACTTGTCCAGGTTTCCAAGTTCACTCAGCAGGTAAATGACAGAGACTGAAATGGGAACTCAGACTGTCTTGATTCCAAAATGCAGATGGCAGAAATGTTGTACTGTCCTATTTACAAGTACAGGAAATGGGCAGTATCAGAAAAAGGTGGTTAAATTAGCTGAGGTTTATTCTGTGAAGAAAACTGCAGAATAACTATATCCAGCTTTTTCAAAATCCTGTTCAAAAGCCACCTCCTCCTTGAGGTCTTCCATGGACTATCAAGGGAAAAGCAAGCCTTAGAGCAGAGGCACAGGACTAAATGTCCACTGCGTCAGGCAGGTAAGATAAGTGAATCAAGACAGCCAGGTTGGAGAGACAACGTGATGTTTGGGGAACCCAGGCAGACATGACTTGTTTGAAGTGCACCTCTAAAATGTTGCTCTTCAGGCCCTACATAGCATTGCTGAGCAGGAATGTCTTCCAATATTGCCAGATCTTTCCATCTTTCAAGGGAAGCCAGAAATCCAGAGTTTTGTGTAATTTTAGTTGGCCATTCAAGCCAACTTTTAGAACACCCTCTAGGGGCCAAACAAAACATGTCTTCAGTCCAGAGGTGGCCCAGAGGCTGCCACCTTGCCATCTCTAAAGCAAAGCTTGAAACTATTATGATTTTTAAAACTTTCTCATAGTTGGCCTATTTTCTGTAATTAAATTAAAAAGAACCTATTGGTCCTAAAGGGGCAATAGAAAAAGAAGTGGAGGCAGCCTAAAGCCCTGGCATTCAGGGAAGGTATCCTGGGCAAGGGGAGCTTATGATAGAAGGGCCCTTTGAAAATAATTAAGAATGGATGAGGGTGCGGAGGGGGGCATCCAGAAGGGAGGAAGGACTAATACTGGATAAAGGCTGGGTTAGAAAAGACAGCAGAGGTCTTGGGAGAAACAAGGTAGACTGGCCCTGACCTCAGGGGGTCTAGCCTGTCATGTGGACTGGAATCTCAAGGCCGTGCTGATTAATAATTGCACATGTATGTTTTCTCTTTGTAGGTCAAATATAAACCCTTAGTCTCGAAGCCTGGTAGAACACAGTATGAATATTTACTCTGCCAGTTAGTAGCTGTGTGTCATCTTGGCCAAATTGCTTAATCTTTCTGGCTTCTCAATTTCTCATCTGTGAAATGGGTTAATCTTGTGGGGCTGAGAATATCAAATGGTATATATGGGCGTAGATCACCAAGCCATGACCTGGCTTATCCCAAGCCTATGGCAGTTGTTAGCAACTCTGCCCTTCCTGGTCAAGGGCCAAATCCTCACTTTTGAAGGCTGTCATGGTGCGAAACTGTTAATAGCACCTTAATGAGTGATTTATTGGTTGAGTCACTGGACCATTGTTTAAAAAATGGTAACTAAGAAAACTATTACTTTAGATAGAGTTAAGCTTCCTGGCTGTTCTTTTATCCCCTAAGATTTTTCTTATGTTTAGGCTCAAAGTTTTTGATCCACATTTGAGGTTTCCTATCACTGTGAAGGGGACACACACAAACCCATTCTATTCAGATCCATTTAGATAAGGAACTTTAAGTGGACATCGCTTCATCAGCCACAAAAAAAATTAAATGAGATGGGAAGATAATGGAGTCAGGAGACAAAACCTGCTTTCCAGATGTTCGAGCTCAGTGTGCCAAAGAGAGTTCAAATCTTGGTTCTCCCCGGATCCTACTAGAAAGCCTGTGTTAAACTGCTGAATGGGCAAAACAGAATTTATTTTTAAATACACCCACTTATCCTCCACTGAAAAAAAATCCTATACTATTTCCTATCTTTAAAAATACCCCTAATTTGGAATTTTGTTTTATCCTCTCATCCCTCCTCTTACCCCCTTTCTTCCTCTTTTGCGTCGGTGGTGGTAGGTGGTGGTAGGGGCCGTGTTCCAGCCTACCTCTTTTAAAGATACCAAAAGCATCAGCAAAGGGATGTAAAGGGAGCAGGTCCCAGTCAAGATGGCTGTGGGATTTTAGAAGAAGAATCTTCAAAATAGAGACTGCCTGCTGGGCCATTAAATCCTTTTGCTTTGGGTTAATCCCACAGTGTATATCAGATTACTAGAATTCAGATGAAAACACTGCTGTAGTACTCACCAGTTCCTCACTGAATTATTCCAAAATGCATGGGTTATAAATACAGAACATAATTGAATTCTTTATGTCTTAAGCGAAATAATCTGTTCCATTCTGTTTCTTGTGAATATTCTCCATAATAGTCTAATTGTGTTTTATGCTCCAGGGGGCTGAATGTGTGTTCAGCCACAATGCAATGGGTTGTAAAATAGGCATCCCCAACTATCTGGGCAGGCAAAAAAAAAAAAAAAAAAAAAAAGGTTCTAGTAAAAAGGCTGAAGATTTTTTTGTTTAATGCAAATTGTATGAATCTTATACATGGTAGTGTCTTTTAAAATTATCAACAGGCGCTCAGGTTTTTTTCTTTCTTTACAGTATAGGTCCTGTTTCTCACTCTGCATTTTTGATGTTACTAGATCAGTAATTCAATAGACAGCCAGGCAGGTGTTCAAATCACTCCTGACCCCCAGAATTCCTTAAATGACCCCTTGAGGCAGTGGAGTGAAAACATTCTCAGCATGTCAGAATATTGAGATATCTCAGTTGCCTTAATTTCTTTCTTTCTTTCTTTTTTTTTTTTTTTTTGGCCTTAATTTTTATAGGCTCTTTTGTATCCTTATTCCCCTCTATTTAAGAAAAAAGAAACCTTGCCTCAGACTTGGCCATGAGGATTAAAGGACTGGAGGACAGAATCTGCAGACAGCACTTGTAGGCAGTGTAGTCATGGTCAGCCGTGCCAAGAGTCTTTAAAAGATGAATCTTAAATGGACAGAAGGAGGAGAGCGATGGGCTTAGAATTCTTGTGTGGTAGCTAAGGGCATAATATAACATTGCTTTTGCAAAACATAACATTTCTATTTTTAAATACAGTCCTTTTGACTGTAACCTTTCGTTCAATTCCATTCAATCAGCATTTATTAGTATGCACCAGGGTACTATAGGAAGTGATAAACAGATGAATAAGATCAGCCCCTTCTCTCTCGTTGCTTAGAGGAGATAAAATGTACACAAGTTAGCCTTCCTTTGCCTCTTCCATCCTGAAAAGTATGATCACATTGTTAAGCAGAATTCTTGGAAATTTGTATGGATAACTCCCCACCCCCAAAATAAAAGATCTTTTGTGTAGATAGTTGATTGAGGCAAGTTGCATGGAGCACTTTTCCATTGGCTTGTTACCCTCTCTGCAGAAAATAATGACATTTTTAGGCATAGTAGAAACTGATATCTAACACCTTATTAGACAAACTCTACTTAAGTATCACGCCATAGTGTATAAATGGGTCCGTCCCATGAAAAAGATTGGTGTATTAGTGATCTGTTGTGTCACAAATTACCCCAAATTTGGTGTCTTAAAACAGCTTGTTTATTCACAGTTTCTGTGTGACAGGGTCTAAGTAGGGCTTCCGGGGTGCTTCTGGGGCTCTCAGAGCTACAGTCAGGGTGTCATGGGGGCTGTTGTCATGGCAAAACTCTGCTGGGGGAGAATCTTTTCCCTGGCCCCCACACTGGCCTCTTGGCAGATCTCAGGTCTTCCTGGTGGGGCCTCTGCTCCTCTCAAGCAGCAGACTTGCACCTCCCTGGGTTCTCGTCCCACCATGTGGGCCTCTCCATAGGGCAGCTCATAACATGATAACCAACTTCCCGTGGAGCGTGTGAGCCACACAAAAGCCATAATCTTTTTGTAACCTAATCTCTGAAGGGATGTCCCATCACTCTTGCCTAATTCTGTTTGCTAGAAGTGAGACATCATGTCCAGCCCACAATTCAAGAAGAGATTACATAAGGCGCACCTATAAGGAGGAGGTGGGGGTCTCTGGGATTGTCTCAGAGGCCATCGCTACAGCCAGCCAAGGAACCAACCACCCTATACAGCTAATCTGATGAGGGTCAAAAGGAAGTTTTCTTAGTCTGCACTGCTCTTCTTTTTCCTTTTCCTTTTATTGTTATTATGCAGTCTCCTTGGGTGAGTCCTCCTGAACACCTCCCCCCTTCTGTGCACATACTTAGAGATGATATATGTAGTGGACAGCAGATTGTTTTAGTCTTTTAAAGATTTGTTAGTCTTACAGCATGTCAACAAGCCATATTGGCTCTTTTTTATACCTAATGTCTTGATCAATGAATTTGGAGAGTTTTTCTAGAAAGGGCCCTGTGTCTAGTACAATGAGAAATCTGCAGAGAGAAAGGGCAATTTGGAGCCTCTAGTGAATATAAACAGGCACCTTAATGTACAAGAAAATAGGTTATGTTTTAGTTACTGGTTGACGAGGGGCTTTAAATCAGGTGGGCATGTGCCCCTGTATAGAAGACCTAAAACTCCAGATGAGAGGCACCATTGTCATCAGGGTTGTTTGTAATGAGCGCATCTCCAGGGACTAAGCGTCTCCTGGCTGCCCTTCCACCTTGTGTGGACATCAGGAGAGCAGCTGGGCTGCCATATTTTTTAATTCTGTGGAAATTAACTGTTTCGTGGAGAAACTCAGCTACTTTTCTTACAAGAAGGGTGCCAGTTAGTCTTCAACTGAGGGCTCAAAACGTACATAATATAAGCATTAGAGGTTTTGGAAAATGGTGGCATAAAACAGATTCTGGTCAAAGATTTTTTCTTTTTAAAAAAATACATAGTGATTCTGTTCAAATTTTAATAATGGAAGTTGATTTATCAGGTATCTTCCATGATTGAGCCAAGTAGGAACTTAGAGAAAAAAGATCTGGATACAAACGGAAGAACGTGCATTTACTATAAGATGTATGCAAGGGGCGTGTTGTGTGTTTTTTCAGCCTGAAATGTGACGACACACCGTGTTCTTCCAAGCAGCTTTGCGCGCTCTGTTCCCTCCGCCTGCAGTGTCCTGTGTTCTGCCCCAGCCCACTTCCTCTCTCAGCTCTGCAGGATCCTTGTCATCCTCAGGTTGAAGCCTCCCTGTCTGCCCCTGGCCTCTACCACCTCCCCCTAGTTCGGTTGCTTCAGATCTGTTAGTGATCTGGCCCTTCTGCCCTACTCCCTCCCCCACTCGCTCTCCCCCACCTCACACACCGCATGACTGTAGGCTCTAGGAGGGCAGGGATTTTGTCTGTTTTGTTTCTGGTTCTCACCCCAAGGCCTGACACGTAGTTAGTGCTCAATAGATACTTGTCAAAGGAATAAAATCACTTATGACCATTCCTCGTTATATAAACCAAGTTTGGCGGCGGGCTTACTGTTTACTGTCTGTCTCCCCTCACTAGGCTGGTGTTCCAGGGGTCAGAAGCTTATTCCCAGGTGTTCCTAGTGCCTAGCACAGCTCAGAATAAATACATCGGTCATTATGAAAGTTTTGAGATAGACTGTATTACGGTCCGTTATTTCATTTCCAAGAAGCACAGTGGATGGCGTCCCTTCTGATTCACTCGTTGTTGATGTTGCTGGGAGGGCTTCGTTTGTTTGCATCTGTGTGGATTTTACATTGCTTGAGTTTTGTGTATTTCAAAACTTTCCTAATGACCCATATAGATGATCAGAGCGCTGAGGATGAGAGCAGGCATGAACCTCTGACATAGGGCTAGAAAAAACCTAACCTTCACTTTCCAGGCAAGGAATAGCAGACCCTGCCTGGGTACCCTGTGTTTCTGAAGGGCAGCCTGGTGTCTGATTCATCCTTATCTCTCCATTGCTGATACTCAGCCCAGTGCCTGGCACAGAGCAGAGAGTCAATACAAGTTAATTGGATCACATTGAATTGAGTGCGGGAAAAGCTAGAACAAAATCTCTCCTGATAACAACATTGGATGAAGCTCAGCTTGTGAATGCTCCCTTAAAGGTGGCAGAGATGGCTCCTTCTGGATTCCCTTCTGCGACTGTTTTGTCAGAAAGCTTGGTCGTGTGTATGCAGGCGTGTTCGCCTTCACTCCTGTCTTTCAGCTCCACCTAGGAGTGTACTGGGCATTGGGCGGGGAAAGCCATGCAGCTTTTCAGCTCCACCTTTAGCAAGCTTATCTTGAAGAAAACTTAGGCTTCATTCTCTGGTTTATGTAACCTTCCTGAGGTTGGAATCAGCAGCTGTGGTTGCCCTGGTCTGTCCCCTGTGTTGGTCTCCACACCGTAGTCTTTGAACAGGAGTAGAAAGGTCACCAACTGTGGCTGCAAATTGGCTTTTGCATTAATCCTGCTTATTCAAAAACACTCAATATTTTTCCAGACTGAGTTTAGGGCTTTTGACTGAAGCCTGAACCACTGACTGTGACAGAGCCTATCACTAGTATAGGAAAAACTGGAACTTAAAAATACAAAGCCCCTTTAAGTAATCCAATATAGGATAATTACATTATTAAATAAAGCTGTGGGTCTCAAATTATTCCACTGCCATTGTACATGTGAGGATAATAATGTGAACTGTGCTAAATGAACAGAGCAAAAAAAAAAAAAATTAACAAGAGGGAGCATGTCTAAATCATATGTTTATGTTTAAACAGAGGCTACACAAAACAGGAAGATTTACGTGGTTTGTACATTAAAGTGTTCTAAATAGATGTAAGACTTTTGATGATTTTCTGTGAAGACTGCTCTTCTAATGAATGGAAATGGTGTATCGAGACTCAGTGCCAGATGACCAGTGAGCTTTAATAACTCATACAGCTTCCACCAGATTTTCATATGCCAACAGGGGCAAAGGGTTTTCTTTTTCCTTTGAGGGTCTTTGTGGGATATGGGTCCTGCTCAGGGATATAGCTAGGGAGAGGGTCCTATACCTACAAAACAGGGGGGAAAAAACCCAAAGATGTAATTCATTGTTACTGTGTTTGCTTTTTATATAGTAGTCTTGTAGATAGCCCCACTGAACTTAACACTGAAATTGGGCTTATTTATCTTCTTTTGTTAATGTTTTAATAGCCACAGGTAACTATTTGGATGCCAAGCTAGTTTTTATTATGGCAGCCAGTAAGCAGTTAAGAAATAGAATGTGAGGCAGGGGGCAGTGGTTCACTCCCGGAATCCTAGCGCTCTGGGAGGCTGAGGTGTGTGGATTGCTTAAGCTCAGGTGTTCAAGACCAGCCTAAGCAAGAGTGAGATGCAGTCTCTACTAAAAATGAAAAAACAAAACAAACAAACAACAACAACAACAACAAAAAAAAACGGAGGCAAGAGAATCGCTTGAGCCCCAGGGTTTGAGGTTGCTATGAGCTATGATCCCATGGTGGCACTCTACCAAGGTGAAAGATTGAGACTGTGTCTCCAAAAAAAAAAAAAAAAAGAGAGAGAGAAAAGAAAAGGAAGGAAGGAAAAAAGGAAAGAAAGGAAAGGAAAAAAGAGAAAGAAATGGGCTGTAGAGCTAACACTAATAATTTGGCCAGAGAACTGGTGGGCGAGCTCCACCGCTGACTTAGGGTCTGTTCTTTACCTATCCAGTGCTTGCCTCTTTAGACAAGAAATGTCTAGGACACTGGGATGTCATTTCTTGCTCTCTGTGTACGCTGTCTTTAATTTTAGGCAGGAGAAAGGTCCATGCCTGGTAAATCCAAGAGGAAAGAAGTGGAACAGGGAATTAATGAGAGGGTATTTCTTGAGCTTTCTGTAGAGATGGCCTCCCGGTCTGGAGAACAGGCTGCAGACTAACAGGTTTTAGATTAACGTGTATTAAAAATGTATTTAGGAGCATAAAATATTTAGGATTTTTGAATTACTTGTTTGATACGCAAATGCCGTCGGCTATAACCATGAAGGATGGTCACATTACATTTGACACATGGTGCCTCAGAGCAGTTTTCTGTTTGTTTACTCCCTCTAATTGCGCCAGGATGGATTTCCAAAATTCATAAAGGCACAAGCCTCACGGAGAGGTCTGTGAGAGGCGTGGAAAGGTTGGAAGAGGAGGGGCCCGCGTGGCAAAGTGGAACCCAGTACACTAATGAGGCCCCATGGCAAATCCATTTTATCACGTGAAGGGAGTCAAATTAAATTTCAGCACACACAGAGAGGCTGTCTTCCTTGCTCAGACAGTGGAACATTCTTCACATTTTTAACTAGCCCGTGAATAGTGAATAGTGAATTCCATAGTCTTACTTTGGGGGCAATAACATAAAAATTAAAAATTCAAACCCTTTTTGTTAGGAAGTGACTTTAAGTCCCCTGCGTCCCAGGCAATTGGCAGGAGGTGGAGCAAGGGGTGGCTGCCCAGGGTGGGGTGTGTCTACTGTAAGGGCTTTAAGACAACAATTTTTCAGAAATCAGGTGGCGTTGCCAAGCTGGTTTCTGGCTCCACTTCAGTTTTCTTATCTCTAAAATGGGTTAAGAACACCTACCTCAGAAAATCCTTGTAGAAATTAGATGAGATAATGTCTGCTACATTCATAGGTTAGAGTCTGGGTCAAGTAAAGCTCACCCATTCTCCACTGCTGTATCCTTAGAGCTGAAGAGAAGGAGAAGCCCAGGTATTTGTTCTTAAATGTCTTCTGGCCCAACTTTCCCTGGAGGTCCCAGAAGGAGAGAAAGGGCCCTTGTTCCTATATAAGGAATGAAGACTTAGGAATGCACACAGCTACTCACGGGGGATATTTCAACACCACTCACCCCTACTCGCTAAGTTTTCACTCAGGTGGTGTTATATCATCATCTTAGCTATCATGTCTTAGCTGCCCATGCTCTGTTGAACACCTAAAGCATCCTAAATATCCCATAAGGTTGATTCTTACATTGGGTTTTCCACATTTTTTTAGATGAGACCTTGGCAAGTCTCACGATTAACGTGGACATTAACATGGCAGAGCTGCTCAGTGGGTCAGACCGAGCTGGTCTCAGGATAGCACATTCAGAGATGATCCACCATCAAAGTGTTATGTGCATTAGGCCCGACACAGTCCTTGGCTATCTTGGAAGTTCAGCAAGGGTACCTGCCTCTAAGGGTTTGCAATTCTGGTGTTTAGTGTAGAATACAGGATTATGCCATTCAACATCAGATACCTACCGATGCCTAATTTTAATATTACGCCACAAGTAATAACAGTAATTCCCAGTTCAGGGACCAACTTGGAATGGATGTGTGTTTATTTTGCCTAATAAGCACATTACAAAAACAACTACCATCTTTTCAGGAAAAAAGGGGCATTCTAACAGCAAATGAAAGGAGGAGTGATAAAAGCTTGTGTGGAGAGTATGTGGGGTCTCCATGTCCTTCTCCCTGCTCTCTGCCCTGGGAGGCTGGCCTCGGTGGGCTCCATTAACAGAGGCCCTGGGCCTTGCAGTTTCCAGTGGGGCTTAGCCCCATCAGAGGAGAGAGAAGGAGAAAGGCAGGTGTTTATTCCCTGGACCTTTCTGGAAGGTTCTGCAGGCTACGGGTGTCCCTCTAAAAAGTGTCACTGACTGTGGTAGATAGGTCTTCTCTTTGAGCCTTTGGCCAAGGAGTGGTGCCCACTGAGCTGCTATAACCCGGGTCTCTGCTCTCTCTCTTAGACTTCCCTTAAATTCTACCAACACCTTTGTCAATAATACCCTTGTAAATTTCCCCCCTCCCCATTATCATTACTCAAGTATTCCATCTATTTCCTGTTGGGATCCTGACTGATACAAGGACAGTCCTTGAAATCTAGTGGGTGTAGCTTCATGAAACCTCATACATCATCCTTGTTTTTCTCTCATTTCACCACCGACCATGAAGCTTCATCTTGTTACTTTCCTGATTCTAAGTGGCCATAACTTACCTGTAGAGTGAAACCTTTCTACTCTCTCTGTAGGTGTCACCTTAGCAGGATACACTCAGATGTACCAGGGAGACCACGCGGGAAGACTGGGCTTCAGACTACAGCGTGTCTAGGGGGGCTGGAAAGCAAGGGAGGGGCCGGACCCCCTGAGTTCAAAGGTGGCACTTTCTCCATGATCTGGCTCTGTTGGTGCACAGACCTGACCGGAGGGGTCTCATGCAGGAGACAAGCTGCAGCTAAGAAGTGGCTCTTAGTTGGTCTTTTTAAAAGTCGAAACTTCACAGTTATTCTTCATTTTCAGTTTCCATCTTGATGAAAATTTCTCCTTCTTGCAGAACCAATCAGACTGTTACTATGTTTCACAATTTATTTAACTAACACAATACTATTGTTGTGTTTTGTGTTCCCAACGTTTATCATGTTTTAAATGCTACAAAATACATTTTCAAAATCTGGAATGTTGGGGATGATGGTACTGAGTCTACGGCGCTTTCCTGTTCCCAGGCCCCTTCTCTGCCAGCCCCTCTGATACCACACTTGTGTGTTTGTTGGGCTGCTAGCTGATTGTAGTTCTCAGCAAGGATCTGTTACTGGGTACCATGTGATATGATAGGAAAGACTCCGTTCTCTCTCCTGAGTGACGCTGTAATAGTAAAGATACAGGTTCAGCTGTATGTGCCAGAGACTTAATATTACAGTTGCTTAAATAATTTGGGAGTTCAAAATCACTCTCCTGTCACTACCTGGAGGTAGATAGTTCAGAGTGAGTGTGTGTCTTTGCTTCAGGAGGTTAGCTAGGGACTAGGATCCTTCTATTTTTTTTTTTTCTCCTGGAGGATTTCCCCTTATTTGTGTGGTTCAAAGCCATACCCATTCCCTTTGATGGGCATGGCCTGGAAAGTGGACACCTCCCTAATACTTCCAATGGTCATAACTCGGTCATGTGGCTACACCTGGCTGTAAAGGAACAGACCATGGTATGTTTATTCTCTGCCTGGCAAATTAGAACTGTATTATTATAAAAGAAAGGAAGACTAGATATTAGGGGGAAGTTAGCATAATTAAAGAAGTGTTCAATTCTCCCTGTGCTAAGTAAGATATTTTCTTACAAATAACCTAAAGGGCTATGAAGTTCCCCTGAACTTGAGTTGACGCCGAGACATCTACGTGAATAACAAAGGAATGGAGTGTGGATAAATTTTTAGAACTAAACAGTAGAATATAGTCATAGGCTTTGGAGGTGAGCATTGGAATTCTTATGGAGAATGATTTCCTCAAGGAGTGGTGTGCAGAGAGAGAACACCTGGACCCAAACTGTGTCTAAGTATATATGTTTCCTACATTTTCACACTTGGGAAAAAGAAGGGAAATTAAACAAACCAAGAAATGTAGAGGTGGTCAATTTTGGCAGGTGTCTTTTGCAATAGTCTCTGGCAGATCTTCACATCTGTGAGCAAAACCACTGACTGACTTTGTTCTAGGCCAGTGGTTCTCAACCTTCCTAATGCCGTGACCCTTTAATACAATTCCTCACGTTGTGGTGACCCCCAACCATAAAATTATTTTCGTTACTACTTCATAACTGTAATTTTGCAACTGTTATGAATCATAATGTAAATATCTGATATGCAGGAAGGTCTTAGGCGACCCTGTGAAAGGGTCGTTCACCCCCAAGGGGTCACGACCCACAGGTTGAGAACCACTGTTGTAGACTGTCTTTTTAAAGATGTTTATATAGTGAACTTTGGAAGGCAAGGATAGTGTCTTGTTCCAAAATGAAGAACAGGCAAGCTTACTGTCCAGTATTAGAGATTTAGATTCGCTGTGCTCAGGGCTCTTTCATAATGCACCCCAGTACGTGAGCAGGTATCACTTATCCCTCTTTGCATTTCTTCTTGGGAATGGGGTATTACAGAACCAGCACAAATGCTGGTTACACTGACTGTTGCTGTTTTTTTTTGTTTTTGAGACAGTCTCACTATTTTGCCCTCAGTAGAGTGCTGTGCTGTCACAGCTCACAGCAACCTCCAACTCTTGGGCTTAAGCGATTCTCTTGTAGCTGGGACTACAGGCATCCGCCATAACACCCGGCTATTTTTTTGTTGTAGTTGTCATTGTTGTTTGTTTGTTTGGCAGGCCTGGGCTGGGTTCAAACCCGCCAGCTCCAGGTTTGATGTGGCCGTCACCCTAGCCGCTGAGCTACAGGTGTCGAGCCTATTTCTGTTGCTGTGAGCAATATGCCATCTTTTGTCTCTGACTGGGAGTCTTATGGCCTTTGTCATGATCCATGAAAGTGTGACAGTGAACTTGTAAGTTTTCGAGTAAGGTCAAATCAGATCCTTCATACTTCTTAATAGAAAGGACAGTTTCAAGTCAAAGGTGGGGTTGTTCATTATCAAACACTACAAAGAGGTCAAGGAAAAGGAAAAATAACAAAAGGCCTTGAATTAGTGACATAATACAGTGGTTCTCAAAAAAGGACTAAGGACTCTTTATAGTAAAATTATTGAGGACCCCAAAGAGTTTTTGTTTATGTCAGTTATACCTATTGATATCCACTGTGCTCAAAATTAAAACAGAAATAAGTGAAATAGATTTATTAACTCATTTAAAAAAATCATAGACCTTCAGCTGCAAAAAAAAATGATGTCAAGCCGAATCTCATAACTTATACAAAATTAAGTAAAAATAGATAATTCTAAATGTAAAGTGGTAAAACTTTTGGCGGAAAGCATAGGAGAAATTCTTTGGGAACTAGGCTAGGTAAAGAATTCACAGGTAATAAAAGCAAAACTACAATCCATAAAAGAAGAAATCTGACCAAATGGACTTAATCAAAATTTAAAACTTCTACTTTATGACATTGTTATAAGAATGAAAAGGCAAGCTACAAAATGGGAGAGAGGGTTTTTAAACCACATATTTAATACAAGCTTTGTTTCTAGAAGGGAAAGGAACTCTGAAAACTCAGCAGTAAGAAAGAAATAACCTAATTTTTTAAATGGGCAAAAGGGTTAAATACAGATTTCACCACAAAGGAAATCCGGATGGCAAAGGAACACCCGGAAAGATATTCAGCATCATTAGGGAAATGAAAGTCAAAAACATGATGAGAAACCAGAACACACATATTGGAATAATAAGTCAATAAATAATAATTCATTAATTAACAGTGATAGTATCAAGTGCTGGTCAGGATGAGAAGCAACAGAATTCTCATGTATTGCTGATGGGGAAGCGGTATAGCTACTCTGGAAAACAGATGGGCAGTTTCTAAAAACTTTAAATACACACTTACCATATGACTCAGCAGTCCTTCTCCTAGGTATTTATTCTAGAGAACTGAAAATGTGCGTTCACCCAAAACCCTGTCTGGGCATACCTCAGAGATGTTGCATGTTTGATTCCAGACCATTGTAGTAAAACAAATACTGCAATGAAGCCAGTCACATAAACTTTTGCATAAAAAGTTATGTTTGCACTATATTATAATCTTTCCAGTGTGCAGTAAATGGCATTATTTCCAGAAAAACCAAGTCCATGCATGAATTAAAAATTACTTTGTTGCTAAACAATGCTATCATCTGAGCCTTCAGGGAGTTGTATCTGTTTTGCTGTGGAGAGTCTTGACTCAGTGTGGATGGCTGCAGACTGATCAGGGTGGTAGCTGCTGAAGGCGGAGGTGGCTGTGGCGATTTCTTAAAATAAGACAGCAGTGAAGTCTGGCACATCAATTGGTTCTTCCTTTCGTAGAAGATTTTTGTGTAGCATGTGAGGCTGTTTTGCAGTAGAACTTGCTTCAAAATGGGAGTCAGTCCTCTCAAACCCTGTTGCTGCTTTTAAAACTTAGGTTATGTAATATTTTAAATCCTTTGTCAGTTCAACAATGTTTATAGCATCTTCACCAGTTGATTCTGTCTCAAGAAGCCGGTTTGCTCATCCATGAGAAGGGCTCATCCTTAGCCCTTCAAGTTTCATCATAAGATTGCAGCAATTGATTCACATCTGCAGGCTCCACTTCTAACTCTAGTTTTCTTGCTATTTCTATGATATTTGCAGCTACTTCCTCCACCAAAGAACCCCTCAAAGCTATCATCCATGAAGGTTGAAGTAAACTTCTCCCAAACTCCTATTAATGTCAATATTTGGAACCTCCTCCCATGAATCACGGATGTATTTCATGTCATATATCATGGTAAATCCTTTCCAGAAGTTCTTATATTTACTTTGTACGCTTCCATCAGAGGAATCACTATCTATGACAGTTGTAGCTGTATGAAATGTATTTCTTAAGTAATGAGATGTGAAAATTGAAATGCCTCCTTGATCCCACGGGCTGTAGAATTGATATTTTGTTATCAGACATGAAAACAGCATTGATCTCTTTGTACAACTCCATCCATCACAGCTCTTAGATGACCAGGTGCATTGCCAATGAGCAATAATATTTTGATAGGAACCTTTTTTTCTGAGCAGTAGGTCTCAATAGTGGCCTTAAAATATTCAGTAAACCCTGCCATAAACAGGGTTATCCAGGCTTTGTTGTTTCATTTTAGAACACAAGTGGAATAGATATAGCACAATTCTTAAGGTCCTAGAATTTTCAGAAAGCATTTGCTTTTACGTAAAGTCATCAGTTGCATTAGCCCCTAACAAGAGAGTCAGCCTGTCTTGTGAAGCTCTGAAGCACTGACTTCTCTCCAGCTATGGAAGTCCTAGCCGACACCTTCTTTCAATGTACAGTTACTTCATTGATAATTGAAAGTTCATTGTCTAGCGTAGTCACCTTCACCAGCTATCTTAGCTAGATCATTTGGATAACTTGCTACAGTTTCTACATCAGCCTTTCCTGCTTCAGGTAGCACTTTTAAGTTATGGAAAAGGCTTCTTCCTAAAACCTCTTGAGACCTTCTCTGGTAGCTTCAGACTTTTCTCCTGTAGCTTCCTCCCTTCTTCTCAGCCTGCGTAGAATTTAAGTTAGGGCCTTGCTCTGGATTAGGCTTTGGGTTAAAGGGAATGATGTGGATATTTTGATCTATCCAGACTACTAAAATTTTCTCCATATCATCAGTAAGGCTGTTTTGCATTCTTACTATTTGTGTGTTCCCTGGAGTAGTACTCTGAATTCTTTTCAAAAACTGTCCTTTGCATTCACGACATGGTAACTATTTGAAGCAAAAGGGATAGCTTTCAGCCTGTCTCAGCTTGGACTGATGTGCCTTCTTCCCTAAGCTTAATCAAAGTGAGAGACATATGACTTCTCCTTTCACTTAACACGCCATCGGTTCTCTCTCTTTCTCTCTCTTTTTTTTGGGGGGGGGATGGAGTCTCACTGTGTCACCCTCGGTAGAGTGCTATGGCATCCTAGCTCACAGCAACCTCAAACTCCTGGGCTAAAGCGATTTTCTGGCTTCAGCTTCCCGAATAGCAGGGACTATAGGAACCTGCCACGACGCCCAGCTATTTTTTTCTTGCAGTTGTCATTGTTGTTTTAGCAGGCCTGACCAGATTCAAGCCCGCCCGCCTCAGTGTATGTGGCCAGCGCCCTACCCACTGAGTTATGGGAGCCACCACGCCATTGGTTCTTACCTACTCTAATTTCAGTATTGTTGAATCTTAGGGAATAGGTGGGCCTGAAGAGAGGGGGAGAGACAGAAACAAGGGGAAAGTGCTGGTTGATTGAGCAGGCAGAACACTCACAACATTTTTCAGCTAAGTTTGCCATCTTATCAGGGCATGGTTTTTGGTGCCCTGGAACAATTAAAATAGTAACATCAAAGATTACTGACCACAGGTCACCATAACAGATGCAAAAATAATGAAAAAGTTTGAAATGTTGCAAGAATTACTGAAATATGACAGAGACATAAAGTGAGCATACACTGTTGGAAAAATGGTACCAATAGACTTGCGTTGTAAAAGATGCGGTACGTGTGGAGTGCTGTGAAGTGAGATAAAAAGAGGTATGCCTGTATATAAAAATGTATAGCAGCCCTGTTTATAATCACCAAAATTGAAGCAACCCAGATGTCTCCCAATCAGTGAATGGATAAACAGACTCTGGGATACATCCATACCAGGGAGTGCTACTCAGCAGAAAGGAGCAAGGTGTTGATCCATGCAGCAGCATGGCTAGATCTCAGAGGCTTCCTTTGGGGTGAAAGAAGCAGGCTCAATGCTGATTCAATTCATATGACATTTGAGGAAAAAGAAAACTGTAGCCACAACGAATCAGTAGTTGCCAGGACTTGGTGGGGCGGAGGGTGAGGGGAGAGAATGGCTACTAAGAAATAGTACAAAGGGCTTTTGGACCAAGCTCCATCCTGATGTTTGTGGTGGCCGTGGCTATAGCAATCTTTCCACGCATTAAAACCCACAGAACTATATACCAAGACATTTTGCTGTAAGTTAATTTAAAAATAAAGTTAAATAGAAATCAAAACTCACTATGTAAATGTAACACATTTTTATGAAAGTTAACCGTATTTTCAAAAAAAAAAAAAATCAGCAAGAACAGTGGTGTTGTTTTATAGTTTTTGGTAAATCATTTGACTGTCTAGCTTTAAATAGAGAGCTGGATTCTCATGTTTGCTTCTGCATTTGCTCTGGTGTGATGTCACATGTCACAAACCCCTCAATACATTTGAAAGAGAATGAGAATGAAAAAAGCCAATAATGTCTTGGTATGTAATGATCTTTGACCCCACTGAAGTAGTCTCAGGAATTCCCAGTGGTTCCTGGCCTGAATTTTGAGAACCAATGATACAATATAAAGGCCTGAATTTCAGTCATTTTCATAGCATCTTGACTTTTTTTTTCCTATGTCCACATATCTCCTGTGTTTACTTAATGGCTTTGTTCAAATTGACCCATTTTTGAACTTAAACTTATTTAAAGAGGAAACTTTGTATCTTCTATAAATAGAAAGCCAGTACCACTTTCCCATAAATAGTAACCACAGAAATAAATAAGCGGAATTGACTTAATATGCATTTTTTTACCTGTGAACCATCTGAACTCATCTCTGCATGCCCCACCAGCATAGAGAGGGAATGACCATGATAATGACAGCTAACCCTGACATACTGCTTCAAGTGCGTGAGCCCATTGAATCCTGGTAATTACTGTCAGAGGAAGATAGTAGTAGTATCCTTTTTTTCTTTTTTACATATGTAAAAAAAAAAAAAATTGAAGCACTAGGACGTTAAGGAAGTTGCCTGGTGTTGCAAAGTGAGTGAATTCCAGGGCTGGGACTTGAACCTAGGCAATCCTTGGAGAATCCCAGATGCTATCTTGATGGAAAGGAAACCTGGATTTTCGTGCCAAAAGTTGGCACTAGGACATGTCACTGAACCTTACTGTCTTCATCAATAAAATGAGGGAAATGGACTAATTTAGGGTATACAAGCTTAAAAGTCTGGTGTCTACCAGGGGTCAGGGAGGCAAAAAAAAAAAAGTGGACCAAATACAACCCAGGAGGGAGTGGTGGGGATTTCACATCTTGTCTGAAGAAGGCAACTCCTATTCAGTTTCAACGAGGGTGGTTTTTTGTTTTGGGTTTTGTTCCCCACCCACCCACCCCCCGGTCTTTATTTATAAGAGAAGATTGAAATCTGAATATTTTTGTGAAAGTTTCCCAATTTTTAGAACACTTAGAGAGCCCAGCCACGCACATGGGCTGGCTGGTTTGTGACTTCTTGACTAGATGAACTCCTCTGACTAAAGGATTTATGATTAAATGAGCTGTTTTCATACACTGGTAGAAACCAAATCCAAATTACAGAAATAGACAGTTTAAAAGAGTGATGAAAAGGGTATAAGGAGAAAGTGGCTCAACGCTGCCTACATAAATATTGATTAAGAGCTGGGTTAATTGAAAAGCCAAGGTACATTAATAGAATAACAAAGTGTATTTCTTTGTGTTCCTTTTGTGTTTTATTAGAGTAAATCAGCAATATTTATCCAGTGCTGATTCTCAGTTTGCAGAGAGCTAATGTCATCATGAGATGAGCTTATTGAGATTCTTTTCTTAGACATAGAGACTTTGCCCAAGAATGGTGAGCATTATGGACTTTCGTCAGTACTTGCTCAGAATAGTAAATGTGAACATGTGATTTATGCCATTGTGTGTACAAAGTAATGTTTCCTGAGACATTTTCTATATATATGTTGGCTGTTTTTTGTTTTCTGGGTTGGTTTCTTGTTTTCCCCTCCTCCGCTTATCAGATTTCCTTCTAAATCCTGGCATTTGACAATGTTGCAGGGCCAGTTTCTCCGTGAATCCACAGTAAAACATACTGGTGATTTCACAATTAATCCAGACTTGGGTTTATGGCTTTCACATGTTTATGTGGATTCCAGCATTTGTTTTTACGTATGTGGATATATTCAGAAGGTCTGTTTGACAGAGAGCAGAAAGGAGGGAGGACAAAATCTATAGACCGAATCTTGGAAGATGGGTTTATTCATCAGTGACGTCATAAGCCTTCTATTTTCTCTTGGTTAATAAAGTGTTTGTTTGGCGGGTGTTGAAAGCTAGCCAGAGCTAGTCATGCCATTTCTTGGAAAAATATCTGAAGCAACTAGTAATTGAAATGATAATCATTTGATCATAGAGCGATTTGAAAATAGCACTCATCTGTAAACTTTTCTCTTCAAGGAAACCGTATTTGGTCAAAATGTTACCAGACTCCATCTTGGCTAACGTTGAGACTGATGGACTCTAATACTTAATTATTTTCCAGTATACTGCTAAACATGATTTCTAGTATGCCCTGTCCAGAAGCTGTTCCCATATGCTTTGAAACAATACCCAGCCTGAATTTGGATTCTGACATTTAATAATCACCATGAAATAGCTATAAAATGCATGACAACTACAGATCTTTTCTTTCAAGAGGTTGGTGTGGTGAATCTGAGTGAAATCATCCGTTGAAATGGTACTTTGTAATGTGCCCCTTTGTTTATAAAGTTTTGAAATTTTTTCTTGAGCAGAGGATAAAAGCAGAGTTTCTACTTTCTCTCCCGTTTAGTGGAAGTTCATATTTAAAAGTGATAAGGGAAAGGATTCCATTACCCAAGTTTAACTTTTCATTTTTGATATGGTATTTGTTACTTTGCTGCCTAACAAACTTTCTTCTGAGAAGCAGCTTGGAACGAGATGAGGAAAAGTGAAATTTTAGATCTTACCTTAAAAGATTTTTTAGAATTCAACCCAAGGCTGCTTATTATGTGAAGCTTATCTTCATAAACCCTTTTTTGTTTGAATTGGAGTTGTGTGTGTGTGTGTGTGTGTGTGTGTGTGTAGGTGGGGGAGGGCAGGGGAAGACACGTTTAACAGTAAAATTAACCAAAATCGGTTTGAATTCCTTTTGTTTAATAGCGTAGAGACATCTTCCTGTTGTTGTTGGTCAAAAATATTTCTAAGATTTTGTAAGCTCAGGGGTTTTCACAGCTAAGCTTTCTTCAGAAATGTGAAGTAAAGAAAAAAAAAAAAAAGAAAGAAGTCAGTCCAAGTTGAAATGTCAAATTCTTAAATAACTTAAAACCCAGTGAGATGATCTTAAGCCTTTTCTCAAGAAACTTCTGGTGAGGAGGGCCTTCCCTCTGTTCCATGCACAGATTATCTATTAAATATCTCGCTAACTGAATTGATTCAGAGAAGTTGATTGTTTCCTAGAAGCAATTAGAAATGCTTAAAATTCAAATTTATGAACTATAGGAGAAACTTAAGTTTCAACTACTTTTCTGAGATTCAAAGACTTTCTCCTCACTCACTCTCTCTCCCCTGCCCCGTATGTATTAAAAGAAAACCTCCGTTCATTTCTCAACTTACAAAGTTTTTAAGAAACATGAGAATGTGTAAGTTTCTTTCAGTGGGAAGCACATAACATTTATGAAGTATTTCTTTTGGGATTACATCACAGTTTTATTTAATTTTTAGGACAAAAGTTAAATTCAATATTTGTGTATAAGCCAAGGGAAAATGTACCATAAACATAGGAATTTGGGGGTGAGTCAGAGTTCCAAGAATCCTAGATTTACTTAGACCATTTATGTAGAGACAGGCTAACCATTAGTCATCTAGCTTTGACTTTTTACATTTGCAATTAATTGCACTTAAAAATTAGCTCTCACTCGAGTGGTCAGACAGGTAGCGTGAACTTTGGCAACCAGCATTAGAAATGAATATTAGAACTACTGCCCCATTTTTGGAACCTTTCTAATCATATAACAAGTACATAAATTATTCCTTAGCCAAGCAACTAGCAGTGAAAAACTATTGAAATAAAGTGAGTTATTGAAGATTCTCTTGTCACAGAAAAACACACACTGTCTGCTTACATCAAGTTAAACCACTCACATGGCGTTTTAGATGTACCTTGTTGAGAATGGATCATTTACCTCAAACCCATAAATAATTGTTGCTCTCCCCAACCACCTCTTGTAGGATGAAGTCATTGCTGTTTCTGAAAAAGTGATTGTGAAGCTTGAAGACCTGGTCAAGTGGGTACATTCTGATTTCTCCAAGTGGAGATGTGGTCTCCAAGCTGGGCCAGTGAAAACGGAGGCTCTGGGAAGGAATGGACAGAAGGAAGCTCTACTGAAATACAGGCAGTCAACCCTCAACAGTGGGCTCAACTTCAAAGACGTTCTCAAGGAAAAAGCTGACCTGGGTAAATATGACTTGTGCTTGTAACATGTGGGTATATATGACTCAACTATTTTGGTTGTAGATTTTTCTGGAAACCCTATCATTCATACATATATATATACACATACACATGCATACACACAGAGGGTGCCGAAATATGTATACACACTTTAAGAAAGAAAAAAACTGTATTAAATTTGTAATACTCAAGTGACGTTTGATTTCTGAGGGGCTCAATGTGACTTGAGCGTGTCTTTTGTTATCAGTATAGATTGGTGGAAAATTAATACAATTCTTTTCTTGCCTAAATTTTTTAAATACTTTTTTTGGCATCCTGTGTGTGTGTGTGTGTGTGTGTGTGTGTGTGTGTAACTGTATATTTAAAATGTCTTTAAAAAAATTGTTTTAATTGTCTTTACCATGAGGGGGGCTATGAATCTGGACAGGATGGGTGGAGAGATGACCGGTGGGTCCAGGAGGAGTGTTGCCCGTTGGTCCCAGGGCCTCCTATGCGTGGAACTGTGTGCTTGTGATGCAGTGGCCTTACACAACTTCTAGGGCTGTAGCAAGGCGTAAGATTTAATTAGGGCACCTAAAATTGAATTAATTAAAGAGTTTAAATATTTGCTATAAGTAGATAGTATGACATCTATTAACGTCATGTCAGAATTTCGTGTTTTACGTTGGGTGGAAAACCAAGTGTAGGAGAGGGGTGAATAGAGCAGAATAGCCTTTGCCAGGGGAACCCCTGGGTGGCAAGCAATGTCAAGGACTTCCCTGAGCTTTTATCATTTGGTGGTCACCATCAACTATGTATTTTTTTTTTTTTCTTGCCTTCCTCCCCCCTCTTCCACTTAAAAGTTTGAATTTACAAGAAGAATTTTAAACTTTAAAAGAGAAGTCAGGCTTTGGTGTTAATTCTTGCTTGAGCTCGGAGTGGTTACTTTGATTAATGTTTGATATTAACTCTGCTGCTTGCTTAGCTTTGTGGCCTTAGGCAAATCATTTAACCTCTGATCCTCAGTTTCCCCATCTAAAAAATAAGATCCTGTGACGTGTAAGATTTAAAGAGTGACTGGCACAGATGAGGGGCTCTGTAATTAATTCTTCCTGCTTTTTCTGAACACTTTCTTCTGCATTGATCTTTGTGTCCCTTTCTGGTTTTTTCCCCCTGTTCCTATCCCCTCTTGGAGCTCACTGATATACTCTCTTAGCATTGCTTAAGACCAAAGTTGTTGACCTCTGATGTAGACTAGCTATTTCCTCTTTAGGCAAAGAGGAACTTCACATTTAACATATTAAGGCATCTTTTTCTTTCATTTGAGCACAGTGCTGATTTTCACAGTCCTATTTTATGCTTTAATGTGACAACTTCCTGATTTTTTTTTTAACCCAGAACTTTTAACTATTACAACAAACCTAGGTGATTTATTTTTATTGGCACAAAGAGACTAAATAACACCATAACTGACGGTGCTTTTCAGGTGACTCTGGTTTGTTTTGAGCTGTGTGTGTTTGAGGAATTACATTCATCGTTTCTTGCAATTTGAGTTTAACCATCAACAGTTGTCTGACATCTTTGGGTAGATGTCAGACGGTAATATTTAGGAGATGGCAGGCTGATTGTCATGTGCACGTTTAGAGAAAATTATTCAACTGATGGTTTTCCTTCTAAAGCCAAATAATTTTTAATAGTATTCCTATATGGACTGGTATGACCCCAATTTTGGGAATGCATGCACCATGACTTGCCTTCTGACGTGTGACAGGGCTGAATAACACGTTTGTCATGTTACTTTCTTAATGTATGATCTAAGTTGTATTGCTATTGTCTTATGTTTTCCTTAACCTTAAAACTTTTCTTTTGTTTGATTTTTTTTTTTTTGAGTTATAGAATATACTGTTACTAATAAAAAATTAAACAGGAAACCCACAAGGGAAAAAAGGATGTGTAGATGGTTAAGCTTGATGTCACACATATCAACAAGAGTATTTATAGAAAGGTTTATGTTTGAAATTGTGTTTAAAATTGATAGTTTATGAAGAACTTAAAAACATGCCCAATTTCTTAATCCATCAAGAGATTGCAGAGGTCTTGATCTTCCTGGATTCTAAAAATAATGCCTATATCTATTTTTTTTTTTTTGCAAATGATTTCAGAAGAAATGGGTTTATAGTAAATATTCAAAGTACTTGCAGGTGGTTTGGCTTGGAAAAATCTATATTAGTGTTTTTCAAATCTAGCTGCTCATTAGGCTTATTAGGGGAACTTTAAAACAATGCTGATGACTGAGGCCCAGCTTCCCCAAATTATTTATTCCGTAAGACAGAGGCCAGGCCAAGGAATGTGTACTGATAAAAGGCTTTCTAGGTGATACTGAATTTTATTTTATTTTCTTTTATTGGTCTTATTTCAGAGCTAACTCTATGAGTAGTCCTGAGGAAGGGAAAACAGTCAACACAGTTGATTGGAAGGCTCTCCTCTGGGGGGCAAGAAACACCAGCAGGGTGCACTTTAAAACATTTAAAATGTAAAATACCCCTTTAAGGCTAGAATTCAGGGCCTTGAAATTCTACTCAGTCGGTATGAACTGTGGGGAATTTGAGACAAATAGCTTTTGTAATTGGAATGCACACTGTGTTGTAATAATGTAGAAAGAGAAACAAAAACTTTCCTTAATGTAATGAGTTTCCATTATCTGCCTGATCTAAGGTTTGCGTCCCCGTGGTCAGGATTTGTCCTGGGGACAGGGGGTGTCCTCTTCTGTACACATTCCTGTCCCAGCCACTTTCTCTTCAGCCTCTTCCTTTCTGTCTGTAACATCAACAGATTTGTTGTCTGCACTTTTCTTTCCACACAGTGGTTTGCTTAACTCCCTTTCCCCTGGTCACACTGAAACCACCTCCAATACCACATTGTTCATGGACGTTCACACACTTATTAGGTTTTTCCTTCTGTGAACCCTTCCAACTCCTGATTGTTCTTAGCAAAGAACAGAGATGAACTGAGAGATTACTTCAGACCCCCCTATTTTTTTTTTCTGGTGGAAATAAGCAAAGAACGGAAAGATCTCACCTTTCTATGGATCAAGTAAAACTCCAACACGTTACTGTTTTAGGCTGGGTTGTTTCATCACGTTAAAAATCAATAATGACAAAATAATTAAGTTGACTCTCCAAAGAAGGGATTTTAAGATATAAAAGCTAATTAAAGAACTCCTCTTGCTTCATTTTTAAGTAGAATAAGCTCTCTTTAATCCGTTTGTGTCACTTCCTGTCTCTCTCTGAATAGTAAAAAAAAAAAAAAAAAAAGAATGTTCTCACAAATTTCTGTGTCTGCCAACAAATTAATACTTTACTAAGAGAAACTCTGCCCCAAATGGCAGCTTCCAATAACTGCTCTGATTCAAATCACAACTCTCTTGGTTTTTTTTTATCCTCTTCCCCTTTGAAGAATCGTATTTGGACAATATTTGGAGATGTCAGGTTTGCGTTTTAAAAATCTTTAGAGTTTTCATTTAAGACTGTAAATGGTGGATGACTAAAAACTACAGATCTGGATAGTGGAAAAAC
Organism: Loris lydekkerianus; assembly: GCA_963574355.1. Taxonomy (NCBI): domain Eukaryota; kingdom Metazoa; phylum Chordata; class Mammalia; order Primates; family Lorisidae; genus Loris; species Loris lydekkerianus. The sequence goes on from CAUYPK010143982.1 coordinate 86,180, forward strand.
TAATAATCTTAAAAATCACTTCTGAGATGTGGTAAAGTACCTTCACCCTCTATCCTCCGCTTTGTCCTTTTCAAAGAAAGCAAGTTCAATGTGAAACCAAGGCGAATTGTGACTTTACTCAAGTGAGACGTTTTACCTTCTTTCAGACAGTTTCCTACTGGAGTTTCTAAAAAAAAAAAAAAATAAAGAAAAATAACTCTGTTAAAATAGAAGGGTGAAAGCAGGTAGTCTTCATAAGCGTAACGAACACAAGAACCTGTTTTTCCAGAAGAATCGGGTTGATTAAATCATTCACTACGCAAGCCTCTAGTTATTTATTTTTGTCTTTAGAATTACAGTACTTAGCTTTTGTAATAAAGTAGACTTGATACCCATATTTGGTATGGCAGTTGAAAGTAGGCAAATGAAGAATTATTTTATTTGACGAAATTTTTAGCAACCAAGGAATATAAACGCTATCTGTTAAACATGGCAAACTTGCATTTTTTTTATTCCTTGGGCTATAGTTTGAAAAAAGATCAAATTATTTTATATAACACTTCTTCTTACAGAGTTCCTTTACGTGAAGTATGAAAGCTGCAGCGTAAGCTTTATTGGCCTATAAATATGTCATTATAGTTGGACTACATTTATATGCTTTGGATTGTTGTTTAAGCCAAGAAAATGTGTCTCTACAGGTTGACTTTTTATTGAAACCCTTTGAGGCATACAACAGAATGTATTTTAGGCCAAGGTTATTAAAACAGCATTTTCATTTTTTAGCAGCAGACTCATTGTCAATTATGCTGCCACCAACTGTCTGTGGATGGGCAGTTATGGATGGTTTCATCTCCACATGTGTCTTTAGAACGAGAAAGAAAAGATAGAGGCGTCTGAGCTGAAATCAGGAAAAGATGAAAAGGTTGTGTGTTTGGGTCTGGCTGAATTTAATGGCGGGGGTTCCCTCAGTTCAAATTCTGTTTCTAAAGTCCCATCGAATTGAGATACAGTGGCTTCCCCTAACCCTTCTGTTGTTTGGGAGAAGACAGCACGGTGGGGCTGAAAGGGCAGCAGATGGGATGTCAGGAGAACCCAGGCCCTGCCTGTAGCTCTGACTGTTACTGGAAAAGTCACTGAAGGTCGCTGTACGTTTATGCCTTTGGGATCCTTGTGCATAAAATGAGCAATGTATGTACTTAGTTTTATCTCACTGGATTTTTGAGACCAACTGAAAATAAATTATTTCGTCTCTGGGGATGCATTTGTGATATTGAAGCCTCCAGTGGCGATCTTGTCCTTACTTTATTATGGGAAGGAGGTGCCAGGTGAGAGAGAGCTGTGTGGCACAATGCTAGCTTAGTTGTCCCCTTTGAATGTCCCTGTCACACACATGTGCTAGCGATGTAGGGCAGGCTTTACTGTCGTTGTTGTCTGCCTCGATAGAAAACCAGTGTAAAAGCCCTTCACTTGCTCCTGTTTATGCTTTAGACATATATTAACATACTTATTTTCATTGACAATTATATGTGATAGCAAATGATACAGAATGTTTTATGTTTATGTAACATATATTTGTTTTATATAACTTTTCTCCTCCTGAAAATCTGTTAGAATAAGCTGAGCCATAAGTGACCAGTAATCTCTTAAGTGCTCTTGGTCAAATACTGACTGTGGTCTTTGCTTGGAAATTCTGGAGACCTTGTATTTAAATGGTTGTTTCAGATTGTTTTTGAGTATGATGTTTCAAGCAGCTAAGGTGCTGACATTTTGTCATAAAGATTTTCCCTCTCAGACCGCTAATGAATTTATTAGAGTTGAAAACATACTTCTAAAACAATTCCCTCCCTCCCTCCTTCCCTCCCTTCCTCCCTTCCTTCCTTCCTTCCTTCCTCTCTCCATACCTCCCTCCCTTTTTACATAGTTAAAATTGAATTTATATTAAAGCATCTTTGAGGATATTTGTTGTTTATATTTTACCTTTAATTACTGGTCTAATTATGTCATTTTCCTTAACACTGAAACTTGAGAAGTTTCTTAGATGATACGTTGTTTCATTATTCTGTTCACTAACCACATGAGTATCATGCGTGTGGGGTGCCACAGAACAGCCTCCTCCTTAAAACAAGTTTGGCCTTTCGGGTATCAAGTTTGACATAGAAATCAATTACATATGGAATTTATCAAAAATGTGTAAAGTTGCTTTACAAAGGATTTTCTCACAAGGTCCTCTAACAATGTTATTATATCATTGTATTTACCCTGCATCTTTAACTAATCTAATCATAGCAGAATTAACATCGGAGAAACATCCTCTCCAAGAGCCAACATGGCTCTTTTCTTCCAGACGTCGTCTCATGCCATTGTGAAGTCACAACCCAAGGGACCTTTTAAATGGAGCCAGTTCATTCTTCCAAGCACCTACATCTAAGACATTCAAAGTTTTAGGACAGTTTAGTAACAGGAGATTTTCTAAGAAACTGGGAACATACACAGAGTAAGATTATTCATTTCATTTGAAATTTAAAATTCAGCTTGCCCATCAAATCAAATAGTTGAAATTTGGCTTAAAATAATGGTTGAATGAGTGAGTAAAAAGTGTCTCAAATAAGGAACATTTATTTGCATCGTCTCCCCTCAGCCATCCCAGCTACTCCTGCTGAAAGGGAAGGTATCACCAAATCTAATCACGCCTGAGCCATCAGCAGTTGGTTGTCAATACTGCTACCCACGTACTTAGGCTGCCTTCACTCACGAAGGTGCTTTACAAGTTAAGACCCTTTGGTTTGGAATTTCTGTTGATTTGAGGATCTTCCGGAGGGTGTTTTCTATAGGCACAATTGCTGCTTAGAATTCCAGGTTCATTTCTTGGATGATGGACTGGCGATGGATGGAGGAATTTAATTTACTTTTTGATTGGGAAATGAAAGGGCAGAAGTAGGGGTGGGGAAGTGACAGTACATAACTACAGGAGCTACAGAAGCTCAGGACATGGGAAATTTTAGTGCTATTTGTAGTATCCACGTTACCAATATTTACCTCTAGGATGAGCAAGGTAAGAAACTCAAGCTTTTCAGAGTTCTTCATAAAACTGTCAGGCTGGAAGGCGCCTTTGCAGACATTGGTCCCAGGTCTGTTTCCTCCTGCCTTTCCTTGTAACAGTCTCTAGAGTCTCTCATTTCAGTTCTTCCCCAAGATGCAGTTCCAAAATTCCTCCCTATCCTGGTTAATCATCTTAGGACATGTTTGGGGTGATATTTTACACCAGTCTCATTTATATTGCAGGAACTCTTTTTGCTAAGAATCCTAAAGCCAGAATAGGAGTGACTTCTAATGAAATAGAGGCCATGGCACAGCCATAATGCAGGGACAGAGCTCCAAGGGGCTGACTTGTCAACCTCCAGATATGATGTGACACTAACAAAACTGTTGGACTCTTTTCCTGAGAGCTGGATGACCTTGGCTTTTCCTCAGAGCAAGAAAGGGGAAAATGTTATTCTGCACTATAGTCCCTGATGTTTGCTTACCTGTTTGTTTGTTTTTTTAATTTTGCTTTTTTTTTTTTATACAGTGGTATTAAGTGAACATCATTGTTGATGAGTATGGCAGCCATTGTGACACAACATGTGCACACGTGATGAGTCACAATGGCTGCCACACTCATCAACAACCGTCATACTTCTGTGTTAGCTTTCCTGGTGAGAAATGTTAATTTTTCCAAAGAACTGTGATCACCATGTGATGAGAGGATAATCAAAGATGAAAGAAGAAATTCAATTGTGGTCTAGTTCCCTTGCTAACTTTAGTCTCTTGCTACGTACTTTGGGTCTTTTTCTGGAAAAAGTCTTTTATGTAGTCTTGGCTTCCTACAGGCTCATGTATTTCCATTATCACATGGCTCCTATTTGCATATGGCACTAGGACTAAATCTGCCACGAAGGACAAATCTGACCGATCCACAGGGCTCTTTGAACTATCTGGTGAAAATACAACACTGACACTGCCCCTCAGTGGTGCTTTTAAAATAAGGATTGATTAAATGCCATGAAGGCTATGTTAACCAGTTCAATGAAAATATTTCAAATTGTATATAAAACCAGCACATTGTACCCCATGATTACATTATTGTACGCAGCTATGATTTAATAATAATAATAATAATGATAATAATAAAAGGATTGATTCAAGAGTTCCCCTTGCAGTTGGAGGTATGCAATATTTTTCTCATTTAACTTAACTCTGAAATGTTTCTATTTGTCTCCTACCTCACACCTTATTAGCCACTGCATGGTTACTGACAGCAGGCCATTATTATAGCTGTCATCACAATAACATCACCTTGGAACACAAAGCACATACATCCTACACATGAGCTGATGGGACTTTTCCAAAAGGTTTTGCGAGCAGATGTTTGAGTTGGACATTCAGTCTTAATACTCTCTAGTATTGACACCAATTCTTCTGCACTGCTCATTTATCTGTTAGAGTACTTTAAATGTGGCGTTCCACTGCAAAATGTTAATTTTCCTAAATGTCAAAGATAGATTCACTCCTCTCCTCTAACATTGTGTATTTAAATCTGGGGTTTATACAGGTCGCTGCAGAGGAAAGCCGAGGTTTGGACTTTTAGCCCATTTGAATAAATATATTTATATAGGCCAGACTGGAATAAAAGTGGGTTTTCAAAGGCTTTATGAAATGCCTCATGCACAGTAGGGGCGGAGCAAATAGTGCTGCTGATTCGGGGTCGGTCTTCTAGTTGTCTAGCTCTGCATGTTTTCGCCTAATGTGCTTGGAAGGACTGGTATTGCTTCTCTCTTCTCTTACATCCCAGAGCTGTTTCTTGCCTAGAACACTCTTCTTTTGGGCCCTCCCACTCAGTTTTTGAATTTTTAACCATTCTATAGTACCTCCCACTTTTTGAAACCTTCATGTCTACTGAATAAAATACAAGTGGTGTAGGCAAGCGTCCAGTAAACAGTTTTGTCCCAGCCTCCCTTGGGGGGTCTTTTTCATTAAAGAACTTTCATTGTATTATTTTTCTTGCTACCAATGGTATTCATTTTCGTTTTGGTAAATGTAGACAATATGGACAAAAAGCAGAAAAATATATGTTGCTTATTTATTTCCCACCCAGGAGAAAGTGCTGTTAGTGCTGTGTCTGTGCCAATGTATATGAATGCATGCATTGGCGAGAATTTATATGTGTTCACTTTTTCCCTGTAAGAATAAGATCTACTGTTTGACAACCTCCTCCCAACCCCCTTAATTTTGTGTAGAGGTATTGTAAATATGCCTCCATGTTGTAAAATATCCTATACTGTTTTGGGTTTGGTTTTTTTTTTTTTTCCTTTCCCTTTTTGGCTAAAGAATGTTTCTTTACAGAGGTGTTTCATACTTTAATTATTATTGGACATGGTAGGTGCTTCTGATTTCCACAACCTCTATGAAATTCTTGTAGCTATGTGCACATATCTGTGACTATTTCCTTCAACATTTGTTGGCGGGCAGGGGGGTTCTGGCTCAAAGTTTACACAGGGTGTTGAGACAACCTTTCCTTTTCCCTTATCTGCTCTGCCTATGTAAACCTTCTGCTCTAGTCTAACTAGTCTAACTGCTTGGTCGTCCTTCTCTTTAACCGCCTACACCCACTCCCCTGCCTTGCAAACTCTCCAGTATGTTTGGAGTGGCTCATGCCTTTTCCCTACTGGAATGTTTCTCCTTCTAGGACTCTCACCTGTGGGAATTCTCCTTTTCCATTTAGACTTAGCTTAAGCCCCCCCAAAACCCTCGTTGGGCGTCCAGCTCTTAAGATTTGCCTTGTGTTATTGTGAGCTCTTATCTTATCGCACTTAATGTCTCTACCACCTTATTGAGCACCTTATTCTCTAACTACCAGTATAATGCATTGTCTTTTTTTCATGTGTTTGTCTTATCTCCCCAGTAACAATCTTAACTCTATCGTGTTGGCACTCTAACTTCAAAGTTATACCTCGTAAGTTAAGTAAACACCCGGCCTTTATGATCAGCCTCCTCTGAAATCTCTGAAGTTCTTTGTTCTTCATCTAGTTGGAACACCTATGTGTATTCCAAGGTTGATTTGACTTCTATTCCAGTGCTTCCTAAGATACCCTCTAGTGGAGGAGCTGTCTCCTTTGGTACCTGGTAGGAGAAGCAACATACTTGGGGTATTTAGTTGCTGTTTTTGGTCTAATTAGTAGTCAATTTGTCACTCATTCTGGAGAACTTATGGAGAGAGCTTTTGAACATGATTAAAGCTCACCTGCTAGCCTGAGGATTGCAGGTGGTGGTATAGTGACGTGTGTGTGTGTGTGTGTGTGTGTGTGTGTTTAGACATTTTGTATCTTAATAGTGATACCTATTAATGCCTGTATTTCTCAAGGGAATGTGTTTCATGTTTTAGGATTACAGTAGAGACAAAAATATGCAGGGAAATAAACAAATCCAGACTGGACTTGCCTTGCCCTATCTTTTTTTATTGTCAGCTTGTTTGTAATCTGTCTTTTTTTTTAGGTGACAGGTTATTAAGGGGATGGTTTTAGCATGACATCTAGGCGATTACACTGTTTTAATCCTTGCCTCCCTTTAAATGGTTATTTGTGAATCGTGGTGGAGGATATTCTTCACCTTCTAACTGCTCATTCCGCTCCTTTGGTTCATAAAGAAAGTATTCTATTAGCCCGACAAAAACAATGCTTCGCGCCTGGCCTATTCTCTTGATAAGAAATAAAACATTGTTTTCATAGCGGAGCTGATAATAAGGCAGAGTTCAAAGCATGATGAAACATATACTTTTCTAGCAGAGAAAAACCTATAGTTACCTGGCTAATTAAGTACCATGTGACGGCTGTGTGGATAAATATAGACTTTTGACTTGTGCAGCCTCTATGTGGGTTTTTTTCCTTTTCTTTTATAATTGAAAATGTTTGCTTACTCCCTATTGGTTTATATTAATGTTTTCAATCAAAGATGTTGAAGAATGAGCTAGCATGGAAGCTGCCATCTTGGGACAGCTTCTTCTTTTTTTTTTAATGAAGACAAAAGATTTAATAAAAATAGCAATTTTTTAATATTATAATTCCTTATACTGCATTTATCTTCCTTAAGTAGATAGATGGATAAATATCAGTAGATGGATACATAGATACATACACAGAAAGTGGAAAGAAAATAAGAGACTCAGAGACCAAGCCAAAGCCCTGACTTACTTTTAAAAGTAATTTCTTAGAGAGACTTTTAACATTATGCATACTTTTGACAACTATAAGAACCAATGGAACTGGTCAACTCTTGACAGTTGCCTCTAGAATCATTGAAATTACATCAAGAATAAGAATGTGTCCACAGGTTTAAAATTCTGTATTCTGTGTAATAGCATTCATGTGTTCCAGTTCTGACCTTGTTCCTCACATTTAAACCTGTGTATCCAGCTTCCTGTTGAGTATTTTGACCTGTTTCCAGCGGCACTTTAATTTCAGCATCTTCAAAGCAAAATGTATTCTCTTCTCACTTAACCTTCTCGTGTTAACCACACGGACCTGAACCTGGCCATCAGGGCGGCTTCTTTTTGACCACTGTACTAAACTTTGGTGGTCAGTTATGTTGCAGTGGAAAGAGCCTGGACTTTAAAATAAGACGGATCTTGATTCAAATCCTTGCTCCATCAACAGAAATGGCCTGAAAAACGTTCATCCTGCTTTGATTGCCTGTCAGTAAATCAGTAACACCTGTGTCACAGGACGGGGCGGATTAGGTTGGATTCTGCACATGGGGCACCGAGCACACAGTAGGAGCCCTTAGTCAACAATATTAGTTTCCTTTCCTTAGAAAAGTAAACATTTTATAAAATGCTATTTTATTCCCCAAGAAGATAAAAAGAATACCAATAAATAGGTAGCCCTAGTATGTGATTTCATTCTACTCAGTTCGCACACATTGGTGTTAGAAGGCATTGTCATTTATTCAGGATTAAAAAGCCATGCTCATCATTCCTGAGAGGTCCAGAGAATCTTGAGGGTTTTATTTTGAAGTGCTTTTAAGGTGATTGTCTTTAAATTTAATTTTCTATGCTGGAATTTACCTAAAGTGTGTGTTGTCTTGCAAACCATTTGCTTTTGACTTCTTCTGATCACTCTTGGATCATAGTTAACAGCTGATCCTACTTGGCTAGAAAGTTTGGTGCCAAGAATTCAGAATGTGCTTTGGAAGATCCCAGGTAAAACGTGTGTATTAGTGGCCTCCTCTGATGCTTCTCTGGCTGTGAAGTGGCTTACTGAGGCTTTTTGGGTGTAGACAGGTAGGAATGTGAGGATGCTGTGTGTTTGTGGGGTGGTCCAAACTGGAAAGCTCTTTTGTCTTTGGGATGTCTATGTATTCCAAAAGAAACCAAACCACACTGATGTGGCCAGGGTTTTTTATGCCATTTTCTCTTAGAGATTATGAGTAAGAATTTTATGTTAGAATAGCCTGCATTAGGCTACAGTAACATCTTCAAAATCTCAATGGCTTGGCACAACGAATGCTTATTTCTTGTTTATGCACAGTTTGTTATCACACATAAAACTCTACAGAACAATTTCCCATTCTGGATAGCCTTTGCATTGGACCTCTGCACCAACACATGCTTCTCTGGTCACATAGGAAGGGGAAAAATTAGATGCAGAGTTAGTTTTGTACTGGCAATTAAATGTTTACAGATTAATAACACACAGTAAACACACATCACTTCTACTTACATTTCATTAATCAGTGAAGCACTTAATTTCATGACCATGTCTTACTTCAAGGAGGTGGGAATATAAAATCCTACAGCATTCTTGGCCGGAGAGGGGAATTAGATGATAACAGTAAGTAGTATCTCACCCATGCATTTAGGATAATGACAAATATTCTCGGGTCATAAAATCTCAGGGTTGAGAAGGAAGTACAGATAATCTAGTTCCATTCTAATGTGACATCTTTCCTGCCCTGACTACGTCCTAAATCTTCCCTGCAGACATTTTGATTAGTTGACTTTGTAAAATTTTCAGCGATGGAGAGCGCATTTCTTTATAAGGCAATCGTATTCCATCTTTCACCTGTCTTTGTTCAAAATTCTTACTTCTGAGAAATGAAATTTGAATGCGTGGTGTCTAGTATAAACAATCACCTTAACTGTGGACTATTATTCCTAGTTATTTTCCTGTATTCATGTAGAATAAGTACAATTTTTCTTATTCTTGATAGCATTTCAAACATTTGAAAATACTTGCCAGGCCTTCTCACCACGCTCTGCGTCTCCACTTCCAGTTTTTCCCTTTGGTGGGTCAAACACCAACGTCCCCAGTTTTACTCCTCATGTGGCGGGATTTCTAGTTCCTTCACCTTTCAGCTGGCCCTTACCTTCAAAAATCAAAGCTATCTGGAACATATTCTCCTTAGCAAAGTATCCCAGGAATGGAAGAAAAAGTATCCAATGTACTCAGCCCTACTATGAAGCTAAACTATAGCTTTCACATGAAGGCTATAACCCAACTATAGTACACAACTATGGGGAAAGAGCCAAGGAAGGGGAAGGGAGGGGGTAGGTTTGGGTGGAGGGAGGGTGATGGGTTGGGCCACATCTATGGTGCATATTTTTATCTATAATAAATAAAATAAAATAAAAAAAAGACCAAACTGAAAAAAAAAGAGTTTTTAACAACCAGCTGATGTGTACCTGAACAGAACTTGAATCCGAAAAACTAGAAAACACTCCAGTAGTGTATGCCCCACTTTGTTCCTAGTAAATTAATGATGAAGTTTTTCTTCTAATTTGGGGTAGGATGATGGGAAAGAAATAAAAGTCTCGAAGTGCTAAATACGCCATTAAGTTCATATAAAGGGGGATAGGTTTAAGTTTCTTCCCACCAGCTGCATTTATCTTGATTTCAGGGAGCTCTATGAGTGGGGGAGAGTTATTTAGTAACCCTTGCTATTCCTAAGGGGAGAGGGAATCAATGTAGAAAGGTTTGTGCAACCTCCCCAAAGCAGATGCACCAGATGGCCTTGGTGTCTGGGCCTCAGACAGAAGTGCCAGAGGCGTCAACACTGTCATGGCGAAGAATGTGAGACTTGCAATTCACCTTCAAGAATGTAAATCCTGTCTCTACTACTGTGTGGTCTCTGGCCTGGTACCTGACTTCTCTGTGACTTACCATATTCATCCGTATGGGAACAGTCATGCCTGCACCACAAGATTGTTTCAACAAGCTGTGAACAAGGCAATTTGAATAAAGCACACAGTATAGTGTGTGGCACCTAATAGGTGTTCAATCTGTTCTTTGCTGCTGCTGTGAGAAACTTCCCCTGGAACCAAAGAATGAAGGAGAAGTTCATTAACAACCAGCCCAGTGAGAATACGCACTGCAGGAAACCGCAGGGTCATTAAACACCAGTGGTGGTCAGGAGACCATCAATTTCCCAGGGTTTCCCTTATGGAGCCACACTGGTGAGGTGATGCTTAACCCCGAGGGAGGGAAGGGGTTCGGAAGGGGATCTGGGGGAGTGGGGGATCACAGCTATTTTAAAATGTGAAAAGCCAGGAGCATTGTACACTCCTGGTGTTCACAGATCCTCCCCTAAACATGGAGAGAATCATGAGCTGCTAGGAGAACAAAATTAGAGGCAGAGGAAAAAGACTTTGAGACTATTTTGTAAACCTTCAAGGCCCAGGCGTTGGACATTATCTTATCACGATTGAAGTTGTGTCTTTTCTCACATCTTTGTGTTAACCTTCCCATTCTCCTCCGTTTGTTTGCTTGGACTAAGTGCACGTGTGAGCCGCCGCTAGCGATTGTCAGCTTCTCAGGGTTTGGCTAAAATCCATCACAAAATTCACAAAGCAAAGAGCAGGTGCGGTGCGATCTTCAGGAGACGTTATTTCATTAGAATGCATTTCTGAATGTGAAAAATCAATAGCACTTCAGAGGAAATTTCTGGAATAACCGAATAGACCTACATATCACCATATCGATTTGAATGAAATGTCTGAAATAATTTTAGCTCTGATTTTTTTAAGCAACCAGGACAAAAGGGAGGTTCTGTAAGTTACGGAGATGACTGGGTCAGACAGCAGAGATGCTTCTTTTCTAGGACAGATATCGAGTGTGGAGATAACTCTTGAGGAGTTTATATAAGGATCCAGGGACAAAACCCTTGACCTTACCCTGGTTTGCAAGATCCCCCACCTGCCCTTCTGGTTCAACTCCTGCCCTCCCCACCTTGGTCTCTTTGCTCTCAGCTTCTGTCTGTCCCTCCATCCAGCCTGAAAAGGACCTCACTGCTATTGAAGATTGGTTCCCTCTGTCTAGAATGTTCTCTCTCTCAACTTCACCTTGCGAATCTCTATTTTCTTTTCAGAACTTACCTCAAATAACATTTTCTCAAAGCAAGTGTCTAAGCCCACGGGCTGTTCCTGCACCATCCCTCATACCCCTCCCCTCAAAGAACCTATGTCAGTTTGGGATCAAGAACTTGGTCATGGTTTATTTTCTACCTTGTCCTCACGTGAGCTCTCTTAGAAAGAGGCTGGGTCTTTCTTGCTCACCAGAAATTCCATGTACCTAGTGAAGGATCTGACAGACAAGAGGTGCTAAAAAACAACTGGAATACAAGCAACTACCAAATAAATGGATATAAACACACACGAGTGCTCTGTAACAATACAGCTTCTCCAACTTAAGCCTTTGCACCAGGGAAGTCTGACGGTGTTTCTCTTCTGTGCCGTGGCAGGGAGAATGATGTAGGCACAGGGGCAACAGTCTGTTCTCAGCTCAGAACACATTGATGAGGAAGAGTGCTCCCCGTTACCTTTTCCTATCAACCTATTTGGTGTGTGTATGGGAGGGAGGGATGGGGGATGAAGTCCACCCTGTTGCTAGTCGCATGGATGTTCCATCCACATCCTCCACGATGTGGCTTCAGCATCTCCTTCCCCCATCCCCATTCACAGCCCGTGCCTCTGCCATGCGGACCTGCTGAACAGGCCACACACGTTCCTGCTTCCGCACCTTCCCCCTTCCCGGAATGCCTTTCCCTAATGGGAGGACAGGGAACCCAAGGTCAAAAGCTCCAGCCTTGGAGTCAGAGAGTTGTAGCTCCAGATCTTGGTTCTAATAGTTGGTAGACCTTGGGCTTTTTAGGGCTCTGTTTCCTCATTTTTTAAAAAAATTAGTATAATATGTAGTATAATTGGTATAATATAATCCCCCCAAGCTGTTACAATCATTAAGTTTAAAAATAGATATAAAAGGTTTATTATTGCTTTGAGTGGCACATAAACACTCATTAAATGGTGGTGCTATTATTATTGTTACATCTTAGCGCACAGCTCTTCTCATTTGGAGCCCAGTCAAAGGCTGTGTGAAGCCCCTTCCAGTACTCCCACCGTGGGCCAAGGAACGACTTGTCCACTGCACCTTGGTTCACCTGTGTTATGCTACATATTACATCACTCTCATTATCTGTGTATCCATTTTTCTTGTATCTAATTGTAATGTTCTCAAAGACATTGTCCAAATATTCCTCAACTGTGTTTTTAGCACTGAAGACAATATTAAACTAGGGGCTAGATATCTTTCAATGAATGAATAAGTGAATTAATTCTAAACCAGTTAGAAAAATACGTTCCATATAGCAAGAAAAATTGGACCAGACATTTTGCTTGGCTGTTTAGTTTGCATCGATGAGGACTGTCCGGAAAGTATGCAGCCTTGCATTTCTCTACTTTTTCATAGCACGTGGCTGGCTACTTTCTGGACAGCCCTCAAATGTCAACCAAATATATTCCGTCTTTCTGCTGAAAGGTCTACATGCTGTTGGCACGCCTGCCCTTTTAGAAAACATTAGGCTATGGCTCGATGGGGCCTCATTTCATTCCCACTATTTGCATTGGAAAACAGCGACTTAGCACATTTACCGATGACTTTTTATAAAGTAGTTTTTTTCTCTTTCTTTTTTTTTTTCTTTTCCTTTTTGTTAGCCTCAGGTTCTCAGCATGTGATAGGACGTTGTTTTTGCCACAGATTTGCAAGTACAGTAGTGTTAGTTCTCAAGTCAGTTTGTCTCCTGGAAAATGTTCCACAGCAAAGAGGACTAATTGTTTTCCTTGTGTGAATGTTTGAAATGGAAGGAAGCCCATCTCTCCTTGGATTCTGCTGGGCTGTCCCTGTCCTTGTCCCCTCATTTCCTAGCAAAACCCAACTCATACCCTAGCCTGCAGTTTCCCACATTGCTTCGTGCCCCGGTACTTTGGTCCAAGCTGCTTGCCCAAGATACCTGAAGTGTCTCCCAAGACTCTGCAGTGTCATTTTCCTGAGGCACCTTCCTTGAATGACCTAATCTGGTTCGGGTTCCTCCCCACACACTCCCCTCCAGTCCTGCTATTTGCTTTTAGGGCGGGTATATGTTTGTGGGGGCGGGGAGCATTTCAGCCTAATGTTTTAAAAAATACATTTTGGAGCTATACATCCTGAGACTGAATTTGAGTTTTACTACTTACTAGCTTTGTGATGTTGGGCACGTTATTAACTCTCTCTGAAATTTCATTTTCTTCCATAAAATGAAGACCCTCTTGAGTAAAGATGTGAGCATTAACAAGGAACTCTTATGCACCCGATTAAAAGAATCTCTTTAGATATTTACCTCTTCTACAGGATCCAGAGTAACAAACCATCCCAGATTGCCTGGCACTACAAGGATTCCCTGAATATGAGATGTCCAGCATTAAAACCAGGACAGTTAAAGGGAAATCAGGATGTGTGGTCACAGTCACCCTCACTGGATCACAGATAACCAGAAGGTAGCAACTCTGACTTCTGCTTCTTTCTGCTGCTGAGAGCACTGATTTGTGAACAGTAGCCTTCAGTGCACATATCATCTAGAAACATCCTCACTTTTTCCAACCACGTATATGTTTCCTGCCCTGAATATTTCTTCATACTTACAATCTAACTTCCATCCCTACCACACTTGAAAACCACAGTATCAGTTGGCTACAGCTGGATAACAAACCATTCCGGAACTTAATGGAGCAGATATTCAATGAACTCATGAGTCTGTAAGTTAGCTAGGGGGCTTGACTCATCTAGGGTAGCTTTCCTCATATATCTTCAAGGTTAGCTGGCAATTCAACTGAGTTTTCTAGTCTTGGCTGGGGTCACACACATGTTTGGGGATCCAGCTAGAATGAATTTTCTTCTCATCTCTGTTTTCCGTGGCCCCTTGATTCTCCAGGAGGCAGGGTGCTAAGAGGCTTCTACAGCCAATGCTGAAAATCGGCTTATCATCGTTTCTATTCCATTCTACTGGCCAACTAAAGGTACCTGGCCTGCCCAGATTTACGAGAAAAAGAAATAGCTGTCAGGCTGGGTATGGTGGCTCATGCCTGTAATCCCAGGACTTGGGAGGCTGAGGTAGGCGGATTGCCTCAGCTCACAAGTTTGAGATCAGCCTGAGCCAGAGTGAAACCTCGTCTCTAAAAACAGCCAGTTATTGTGACCGGTGCAGTAGTCCCAGCTACTTGGGAGGCAGGGGCAAGAGAATCCACTTAAGCCCAGGAGTTTAAAGTTGCTGTGAGCTGTGACGTCATAGCACTCTATCAAGGGTGACAAGTGAGACTCTATCTCAAAAAATAAATAAATAAATAAATAAATAAATTTAAAAAGAAAGAAAGAAAGAAATGTCATTGTTTGAGCTGCAAAATTACCTGGCACAGGGCATAACTATACAGACGGGTCTAAGGATCGTGGCCACTTTTAAAAACCATTATGACTATTAACCTAACAGAAAGCTGATACTCAATAAATGTTTAAACTCAAAGCAGATGTTTTCAGTTACAAATTATCAGGTACCTGCTATATATGAGAATATGTTCCTCCCTACTCTTAAAAACAGCAAGATGTGGAGGTATGGTGTTTAGAGATTGAGGGAAGTTTGGTGCAACAGGCAGATTTGCAGGAGGTTAAAACTTAGTGTTAATACAATGGTAAAGTATTCTTGCTAGGAAGAGATATATGCAAATAAATCCATAAATGGTTAAAAAAAAACCCCAAAAAACACTCAGCCTGCCGGTTTAAGAAAGTTTCACAAGTTGACCTCAGCAAAGTATAGGAGCTAGACATTGACAATCTGGGTTCCTCCTGCATCTGGGATAGACTTGGTCTCTCTGCCTTTGAGAATGAGAACTCTACAAAGCAGTTTCCTGGCATTGAGGGCGGGGCTGCTCCTTACAACTGTGTATTACACGTACAGTCTTGGTACCTTCAGACGACTTCCTCCAACCAATGTTCATCAGTTTTGCTGGCACATTTATTATTCAATTAAGGAATTTTAATGACAACATTGGGAAAATCATATGGTTTGGTCGCGATTGCTGGTGAAGTGGGAAACGGTGAAAACAAAAACTCTATGCTAAAAAGGAGCCATTTAATTCAGTATTTTTTATTTCAATGAACTAAACAGCTAAATTAATTAAAATCTACTTTAGGGCCACTTTATATACTTAACTAGCACAAATAGGTTCTCAGGACCTCAAGGGGCTGTGGGTGAGAAGACCTCAAATAGTAGCAGCATCCTGTAGTTTTAGGAACACATGTTTGAAAATAAATCACACACTCTCGACCAGGAACACCGGAGTTTAGTGGGGATGTGGTAATAAACAAGGTCATAACTATGGAGTAAAACGACCTGGGAGGGTGGTGACTTGGGGAAGGGGGATGCATTCAACTCAGGCAGTCTTTGTAGAACAGAAAAGTATTATTCAAGATGAAAAAATAAGGTTTGCCTGAAGGAATTATCCAGAAGGAGTCTCACCCAGATGAGGTTATATTTGTGGGCTGTCAACTTGTGAAACTTTCTTCAACTGGCCAGCTGAGTGTATTATCTTCAGCTGCTGGTTTTAGGATTAGCTAAGGATTAGGTTTCAGCTGCAAACCTAGGATTAGGACCTGGAAGTCTGCTTGCTGTGAGACCTTGGGCAAGTCACTTCACCTCCTTTAGTCTTGGTCACCTTACCAGGGATATGGATAATGTGATCATAAAGGTACCTCTAAGATAAGGCTGCTAGCAGACTAACACTCTGGCATATGTAACACAAGCTCATGCTAGTGGTTGATATTATTATGGTGAACCTTAGACTCTCACAGTTCCCAGGAACCCTTACTTGGTTGGAATCTCCCTTCTCCTTCTCTTTGTGTTTAAAGGCCCCTTTTGAAGGCAGGTGTAGCAGACGCTGCCTTGATACTCATTGCTCTGCTGACAGCTTCTTGATGTATCTGTCTGCAAATCTACCAGGCTAGAAGTACATCCCTGGGAACTAATGTCCCCCATGAGCAGCGTGTAAACAACTACAAAAGGGAGTTGGTGAAGAAATGCCTCAGCTTCTTGATTCCTTGAGCGGGATGACTCTGAAGTTCATTCTTAGTTCTTTTGTCAGGGGTCCCAACGGGATTGAGCTGCAGTTGCCTATGGAAGTAATATGTACGTTTTCACCTCTGGTGTTGGTGTATGACCTGCCATGCCTCACTTCTCCCTTCCTCCCTGGTTCTTCTGGGAAACACCTCCTAAATCAACCATCTGCATTGAATTTTTATGCCATAAGGCAGTATGGACTATGTCTGAAGAGCAGCACTTTGATCCTGAGGGCATAGACAAAGGTTTGCTAGAGGAAGTCTGGATTTACGTTCTACCCTCTGAGGCTCCAACAGGTGAGTTGATTCTGTTCTTCTCATGCCAGACTTTTGTGCCAACCTAGCTTCATTCAATCCTCTTCCCACCAACCTTGACCTGCCAAATCTTCTCTTCTCCCAAAGCTGCATTCCCGATGCTTGTAAGCTTTTCCCTAATGTCTTGGTTTCAATTTTTGTCCCTGTGTGAGATTCTGTGTTTACATAATCAAATGGTGGCAATTCAAAAGTGAGCCAAGTAATGAACTTGATGCCTGCTCTGTGACCAGCAAGTGTAGCGATTGTTACAGCCAATGTCATAAATCCTTAGTCAGATACATGGCCAAGTTCTATAGCCACTGGCTAAACTCTTGAGTCCTTCCCAAAGGCCTAGGCATGCTTGTGCCCTTTGACCTTGAGATATAACATTCACTTAGTTATCTGCTCAATAAACATTTATCAGGTCTGCTACACACCAGGGTTTGGGTTAGGCTCTGGGCTTATAAAGTTGGAGACAAGTGCCTCCATTTGACCAGCTCCACGTAGTCAGCTGAGAGATATGTTAGACACAGACTACATCATTTTTGAGTGGAGACATGCAAAAACATCATTATAATGCAGTGTGATTGATGTTATGTGACACAGAGGAAGTTCTCCAGTGCAGTCCTTGGATCTGCAACATGGCTTCACCTAAAACTTGCAAATGTAGACCCCACCCCTTCAAACTTACTAAATCAGAAACTCTGGGGCTAGCAATCTGTTTTAACTAACCCTCTGGTGACTTTGGAGTTTGAGAACCACTGTGACAGAGAGAGGTGGGGGATGTTATGGTAGAAGACAGAAGAGTCTGGTATATTTCAGTGTCTGTACATAGGTGTAGAGACAGCTGGGTGCATGTGGGACGAGAAATCAAGAAAGGGTTCCTGGCTTAGGGAACCCTGAAGTAATGCTTGACGGAATAGTATGAGAGTGTCGGCTGTTTTGGCTTAGTGCAATCCCATCCCAAGATGATCTAAATAATTTAACTTCCAGATATTTCTAAGGGTGAGTCAAGAACAGATAAAATGTTTTATCACAATCATGTCTTGATTAAAGACAGATGATTACTTGATGGTTTATAACTGCAGTACGGGAAATTTCAGGAGTGCCTTTCAGCATAACAGGAAAACCTTTGCTTCAGCCAAGGGTCCCCCTGGGGTTCTGCTAAACAGTTCTGCCCTTCTCGCCTCCTCTTCTCCCCTATCATGGTTTTAAACCTCTTGAGGGCAGGATCTTATTGACTTGATTTTCCCTTTTTTGAATCTTTAAGATCCCAGCACAACGCCCAGTGTGTAGTGCTGAACAAGAAATTTTCAGTTTGATTTCCCAGGAACAAATGGTGAAAGGCAGGTCGTCCACGTTCCTCTCTTCTAGCCCACATGCTGCTAAACATTTGTGTTAAGTGATTGTAAATGAAAATGGCTGAATTGAATACAACAGATGTTTTGCTGTTGCAGAGACACAACCTACCTGTGGGGAATGATTTGGAGGTGTGGGTTTCATGTCGTTCTTTGTGGTCCCTGGAGTCAAAATTACACATATTGACAAAGCAACCCTATAGGGCAGGTGATTTTTATTGTTATAGAATAATATAGAGTATAATTAGCATGTACAAATGATAGTAATTTCTAATGCCTGTGTAATGCTTTCTGTTTTACAAATCACTTTCACATCCATTAACTTACTTGATCTTCACAACTCTGGGAAGCAGGCATTGGCAGAGGCTGTTAAGATCCTTCCCTTATTGCTCAGGGTAGGAAGCTGGAACCAGGGTAGCCTCACTTCTGCTGTTCTGTGTTTGCTCAAAGTAGTTACATGAGTCCATCTTCAAGAGGAGGGAAAATAAATCTCACCTCTCAATGGGAGGAGGTCAAAGAAATTGCACCATCTTTAAGGGTTGAATGACCTTGACATTTAACCTTTCTGAGCCTCAGCTTTATCTATAACATGAAAAGAATGTCCACATCATGAGCTCCGTAGTAGGACCGCAGATAGGGGCAATTACCATCTTCAGCCAATAGGAAAACCATTTGATTCATTTAAGAAGGGAATAACTGACCATGATATATGGTTATATGGACAGGCACTCAGTAAAGGAAAGAAGGCTTAAGTAAGAACTTTAACTCCCATGGAGTCATAAGCTTGGTCATCTCATTTCCAGGTTGGCTTTTTCCCTTTAAAGCTAACACTTATAAAGCATTTTCTGTATGCCGAACACTGTTTTAGGTTCTTATTAACTTATTTAATCTTCCCAACCACCCAACTGTGAGATTTGTGAGATTGTTGTTGTCCCCTTTGCACTGTTGAGTAAACTGAGGCACAGAGGGGTTAAGGAGCTTACGTGAGAGAATGACGGAAGCAGTGCATGGCACGTTGGTCCACCTGCTGGGCTTGTCACCTTCTCATACTCTGTTACCTATCAGGTCTGTTACCTGTGCATAAAGTCGTTCCTCCCATTGTGGGGCAGGAATACTTACCTCAAATACAAATGATTAAACTGCAATTTGTCCCGGATTCTAAATAGACCTACCCGATGAAATCCTGAGAATATTTAAAAATTTAAAGATTTGGGACTTGATCAAACTAAAAAGCTTCTGCACAGCCAAGAACACAGTAAGTAAAGCAAGCAGACAGCCCTCAGAATAGGAGAAGATATTTGCAGGTTATGTCTCTGACAAAGGTTTAATAACCAGAATCCACAGAGAACTCAAACGCATTAGCAAGAAAAAACAAGGGATCCCATCGCAGGCTGGGCAAGGGATTTGAAGAGAAATTTCTCTGAAGAAGACAGGCGCGTGGCCTTCAGACATATGAAAAACTGCTCATCATCTTTAATCATCAGAGAAATGCAAATCAAAACTACTTTGAGATATCATCTAACTCCAGTGAGACTAGCCTATATCACAAAATCCCAAGACCAGAGATGTTGGCGAGGATGTGGAGAAAAGGGAACACTCTTGCACTGCTGGTGGGAATGCAAATTAATACATTCCTTTTGGAAAGATGTTTGGCGAACACTTAGAGATCTAAAAATAGATCTGCCATTCAATCCTGTAATTCCTCTACTAGGCATATACCCAGAAGACCAAAAATCACATCATAACAAAGATATTTGTACCAGAATATTTATTGCAGCCCTATTCACAATTGCTAAGTCATGGAAAAAGCACAAATGCCCATCGATCCACAAATGGATTAATAAATTGTGGTATATGTACACCATGGAATATTATGCAGCCTTAAAGAAAGATGGACTTTACCTCTTTCGTGTTTACATGGATGGAGCTGGAATATATTCTCCTTAGCAAAGTATCCCAGGAATGGAAGAAAAAGTATCCAATGTACTCAGCCCTACTATGAAGCTAAACTATAGCTTTCACATGAAGGATATAACTCAACTATACCACAGACTATGGGGAAAGGACCAGGGAAGGGGAAGGGATGGGGGAGGTTTGGGTGGAGGGAGGGTAATGGGTCGGGCCACATCTATGGTGCATATTTTTATCTATAATAAAAAAAAAAAAAATCTCGCAACGCACCTAAGAGCCTCAGCATGCTGGCTGAAAATCATTGCTCTAGCATCTCTGCTCTTCCTATTCAGTTGGAGGCTGCACCCACCCATCAGCCTTCCATGACACTACTCCCCAGTGTAATATTAATCTCACCAGATTAAGAAAATAAAAAATAGGACACCTGGTTAAATTTAAATTTCAGATAACAAATTCATTTTGAAGCCTGGGTGCAGTGGCTCATGCCTGTAATCCTAGTACTCTGGGATGGCAGGTGGATTGCTTGAGCTTGGGAGTTTGAGACCAACCTGAGGTAAGCGAGATCCCATCTCTAAAAATGGCCGGCATTGTGGTGGGCTATTCCCAGCTGGGCTGTAGTCCCAGCTACACAGGAGACTGAGGCAAGAGGATCACTTGAGCCTAAGAATTTGAAGTTGCTGTGAGCTATGACGCCATGACACTCAACCCCAGGGCAACTGACAGAGACCCAATCGCCCCCCTCCCCTCCAAAAAAATTCATTTTAAGTGTGTCACACGGTATTTAGGATATATTTATATTAAAACACTATTCATCATCTACTTGAAATTCAAATTTAGTGTACTGAATTTTATTTGGTACCACTGTGGCCACTACAGCACACATAACTTGAGACTTGGTAGGAATTCATAGGTCTGAGAGCCACTAGGCCTGCACTTCTTCCAAGAGAGCATTAGAGCACTTTGTTAGGAAGAACAGCAGACAGCTAGGTCTCTGCTGGGACTACTGGGACCCTAACCCCATCTGGTTCCCTCATTTTCCTTGGCCAGGTGGAGGGGTCCATAAAATCAGATCTTCTGAGCACCTGTAACTCATTTGCCTTCCATCAGTTGCATTTGGAAGATAAAGTATAGAAGGTGACTTTCTAGAAGTGTCTAAGTTTGCAGAGACCATCATGCTCCTTGACCTATGGCAGCGTGAAATGATCAACATCCTGCATTCCTTATTAGGAGATGCTTCTTGCTCTTCTTGGACAACGTGTTAACACACCCTGGAACACCGCCACGCACACCCTGCCCAACTATACTTCCAGCATCCTTTAGTTACTAGAGCATCATTACCTCTAAAACAGCCTCCAGAGCCCACACAGAGAAAAACACAATTAAACTCAGGTAGAATAGGGGAAGGAGAGAGATGGGA
Organism: Loris lydekkerianus; assembly: GCA_963574355.1. NCBI lineage: Eukaryota > Metazoa > Chordata > Mammalia > Primates > Lorisidae > Loris > Loris lydekkerianus. Next base: position 107,584 of record CAUYPK010143982.1, read on the forward strand.
CAGGGGAGGAGGGAGGAGTTTGGTGTGCCCTCTCCTAACAGGCACAATGTAAGGGTATATGGTACACCCCTGGGGGAACTACATGCAACTTGGACTTTACCTAACAGGCAAACAATGTAACCTAATGTACCTTCATATTAATCTGAAATAATGAAATAAAATAAAAAGAAATGAAAAAGTCTCCAGAAGTTCTGTGGCATTTATGGACCAAGGTCAGGGTAGGCAGGTATCTGTAGTTTCACAGTAAGAGACACCCTAGTCATTTGAAGACACCTAGACCTTCCAAGAGATGCTTAACGGCACTTTGTTCTTTTCCCTGCAACTGCCCTAGTGATGACCTCCTAAAACAGAGAAGGGAGTTTGTCTCATGTGCTGAGGTAGGCACTATGTTCAGGCAACTCAGGACTCCCTGCGCCTCTACTCCGGTGTAGTATGGGCAACTGCTAGGAGCCAGGAGCTGTTCTAAGTATGGCCTATATTTACTAATTTAATACTCGCAATCGCCCTATGGGGTATGTGCTGTTATTGTTGCTGTTTTACAGATTAGGAAAGGGAAACACATAGAGATAAAAATCAGTCCTCTAAAGTTACACACATAAAACATTTACTATGAAATAAAAGCTGAGATTTTACTGTAGCCAACCCAGCCCAGAGTCTGTCCTCTAAACCTGTGTACAATTGGAACCCAGCTTGGTTTGGCCTCATGCCATCGAGGCTGGTGCCACCAACCCTGTGGAGTGGCCCTGCCTGACCTGGGAGGAGTCTGTCTTGCCTGCCATGCTCCCTGCTTGGAAAGGGAAGGACTGGCTATCAGGGATGTCTTTAAGACCCCTAGAGGGTCTAATCCATGACAGTGATGGTGGCCTGACTGGGCCTGGAAGCTCAGCTCACACCATGTAAGGTAGCTCGCCTTGTCCATGCTTGGGTGCTCTGTCAGGTCCGTGACAAGCGATCAGAGTCACACTGCTGATGTTCTGTCCTGGAAGCCCAAATAAAAGGCACAGCTAAAGGACTCACCCCTGGAAGACTTGGCTTGAGTGCTTAATAATTACTCTGCTCAAGTGAAATATTTCATATCGCAGCTCAGTATACAATCACCAAAACGTGGAAACAACCTAAATGCCCATTAACCCAGGAATGGATTAACAAACTGTGGTATGGTATACCATGGAATATTATTCAGCCATAAAAAGACAGAGACTTTACATCTTTTGTATTAACCTCAATGGAGTGGAAGTACATTCTTCTTAGTAAAGTATCACAAGAATGGAAAAGCAGGTATCCAATGTGTTTGGTACTAATCTGAAGACAGTAGACAATCTAATACACGCCCACATAAGAGAAAAACTCAATTTAATTCAAGGGGAGGGGGGAGTGGAGTGGAGGAAAGGGGTATTGTGTCCCACTTAATGGGCACAATGTAAGGGTGTTGGCACACCTTTTGGGTGCAGGACACAGCTACAAGAGGGACTCCACCTAACATATGCAAATACTGTTACCTAGTTGTTTGTACCCACATATTAACCCAAAACAAAACAAAACAACACCCTCCCAATATATTTCTGACATTTACAGGTGGTCCTGTAAATGGTCCTATTCCCAATCCAGGGACTCTTGGAGGTGACTTGAAGCAAAGTTGATGCTAAGATGGCCTTTGTAGGAGGGGAGTGGTACTCATTCCCGCCAGGAAGGTCTGAATGTAGCCTCAGCCCAATCACCTTCCCATTCCACAATCAAAACACAACCCAAGGCCCTCCCTGTGTCCTGGAATAATGCCGTGAAAACACCAGGACCCAAAGCAAAGATAACCTGGGCTTCGCCAAGTGCAGCGTGACTCCCCACCCACACACAGCTCTGGAACTCCACTTCTGGGCCTCGCATCTCTGGTCTGGGTACGAGAGGGTTTCTACTTTTGTGATCTCTCAAAGCACCGGTCTCCAATCAGAGCCCTCAGCTGCGCCCCTAGCCCTCGCCCCCCACGGCTAGACAGGGGACCTGCACCTGTGCCCGCTCCTCCCCCACACAGCTGGCTGCTCTGTGTAGCATTCCTGCTGCAGGCTGTGCTGTCATACAGTAGTGTTCCCCTCCCTCCACAGCTGCTCCTCCGTACACAGCGGGCCCCACCTTTGCCCCCTTCTTGCATCCTTGCTCTTGGCATTATCGCTCCTCCTGCAGCTGGATGGCCGCGGGAAGGCACCAACTAGAAGGAAGGCTGGTGAGCATGCCGGGTTCTGATGCTGGCAGCAGCCTTCGGAGAGCTCTGAGGCCAGCACACTGTCTAATTCTGTCCTGGCCCGCTCATCTTATCCAACTAAAGGCAAAGCTAGAGGATCACTGGCGACTGTTGCAGCAATGACGGCTAACGTTTATCAAGAACTCACCACGGCCAGGTACTGTGCTGGGTGCTTTGCATGCATTTTCTCACTTAATTCTCATGACAGTGCAATGAGGAGAATGCTACTTTATCTCCAGTGCACAGCTGGAAAGCCCACGTGCTGCAGTCTCTTGAGTGAGCTGGATTGAAAGCCTGGGCACTCAGTTACTTGGCTGCCACTGTCAGACACCAGCCGACTCCCTTCTGCTCTCCCTCTTCCCCTAATTCTCCTGCCACCCACCCCAGCAATGCAGGGGAATAAATACTAATAGCGTTCCTGAGAGGATGTCGGCTCTGGACACCTGCCAGATCACGGGGAAGGATGACTGACAAGAGCAGTGACTTCCCCTGGAAACCAACCCCACCTCCAGCCCTGAGGGCCTTTCCCATTTACTCACTGATGGGTCCCAGACACCTGGAGCCATATTCCACAAGCACCAGCTCAGGGGCACTTGGCTAGCTGGGCAGGACCTGAGGAAGAGCTCGGGAGCCCTACAGGTCTGTGTGGCCTGACAGTGGCTTTGGCAGAGCCAGAGGACAGGATCTTGGTGGCAACATGCATCATTTCTCAGCTACTCTTTGCAGGTCAGCCTCCTTCTGCCCTATTCCGAATGGCAAATCCTATCTGCTCTTCACATGCTTTCTCTCCCTCTGATCGATGCTTGTGCATATATCCTGCTTCCCCGTGCCTTTCAGTCTCCACGGCTGAAGCTTCTTTGTATCCATGTTTCCCAATTCTAATCCCAGAAGGAAAGAACCTGATGAACCAAATTCATGGTTTCTATCCAAGCCCTGGTTTTTGAAGAGGAAGCCCTAATGTCAGGGGCCAGTTTCTGGTCCAATCAGGAGCCATCCCTGGGTAAAGAACAACTTACCTCTGCCTCTCAGAGCAGGGGGCTGTGGGTGGGGCAGTTTCATCTTGAAGAGGAAGTTGGGTGTGGCAGGCACTGTGTTGACATATCCAGTATAGGGTGCTCCTGGGAGCCCATCTTTCATCTCTGAAAGAGATAACTTTGTGGGTTTGTACTTTTAAATCAGACATTCTCAGGAAAGCCCAGCCGAATGCAGCTGGTGACTCGCTTAGTTTGGAATTCCTCTTGGCCTTCCATCTCCTTATACTCTTCCTTCCGGGATGACCTTGGCTTTTCAGCTTATTACCTGTTTGGAATTGGCTTGTTTCCAGACTCTCTCTCCTGCTCAGGTGAGTTGACTTCAACTGGAATGTTGGACTCCTGGGCAAGGTGAGTGCCTGGATCCAACTTTGGTTCTGGATCGTAGTTTCCCTTGGATGAATGACCTCACCTCTTATCCCCCTGTTCCCTCTCCTCTACTCAGATCCACTCTTGTCTGTGTTACTATTTACCTGGGGGTGGCCACCCTGCCCAGACCCCCCCAACATGCTCCTGAGGGAATGACATGAAGTGGCAGTTACTTCAATGAGAGCAATTTTAGAGGAATGGTTGGGGTAGAAACCAGATAGAAGCAAGTTGAGGAAGTGGAAGTAGTGAGTGCTAGACTATTTTTCTGAGAAGTTTAGATAAAAAGGAGGGCAAGAAAACAGCTACGTGTCAAGGGTTTGGGTTTTCTTTTTAATTTGTTTCTAAATATATAATACATGATTTTGTACAACATTTAAAAAAAAGAAAATTACAAGGAATAAATTTACAGTTCCCCACTAAACCACTACCTAAATAATTAAGATAGCTACCAATTTTTGACACCTCATAACTAGGAGTACAGTAGGAATTTTATGCATTGTGTTTCTATTTCTTGTATAATACAAAATCCCACATGGGCTAGAATTCAGACAGGTATGTCTGAGACATAGAATAAGACCATATATCTTCTCCTCAAGTGATGATTGACATCCATTGATTTATAAGGAGGCCAATAAATTAGTTGGGGGAAAATGCAAACCTTCACTGCAGTGGGGTTTGCAGAAACCTGCTTGGGGAGGGTTCCAGAGGTAGGCTGGTCACTCGCAGGGCTAATGGGGCCCCTGGAGAGAGCTTGGTCAGTTAAGAAAGGAATCTGCAATGCTGAGACCCGGCTTTTTCCCTGGAAGGCCATGGCCAATCTGGCTGTCACAGGGCAGGGCCTAACCTTGACAATCTATGCATATTGTCCTTCCAGAAGAAAACAAAGAGGGACCTCTGAGTACCAGAGCTATTGTGTGGAACTCTCTAATGCTCTAGGGTCTATACCCAGCAGGTAACTGAGTGTAATGTCCAGAAAGAGAGCTTGTCCCTTCTCCCTTTGACAGAAAATGCTATCACAGCTCTCAGTCTCCTGCAAAACCAGGGCCCTGGGGCCAGCTGTGATGGCAGGAAAAGTTTAACCAAGCTGCAGTAATCGTAATTGATTTCAGCTACCTCAGTAATAACTCTTTACCTTGACCATTAACATTGAAAAAACGAACTCTCCTACTTCCTGTTTTTCAAAACCATCACTGGCTTGGGTAACCACACAGGGCTCTGCCCTGACACGTGCTTGTGAACTTCAGCTCACAGCAGTGCCATCCAAGCCAGCATCACAGTGGCTGGCCAAGCTATGACAGTGCATGATGGCAGCATTGACTCCAGTGCTGCTCACAGGTAAGGTCTGCTCACAGACCAAATGCAGAGGGCCTTTGTACCAAAAATGCCTTCTGCCCGAGGCCCCTTCGACCACCCAGCCCCACAAAACTGAACAAGTGCCTATATCGCAAACCCCGGTGACCACCCATCCAACTTTCTCTCCATAGTACTTACCACAACTTCATGTTCTGTAATTTTTCTTATTTCTTCTTCTTTTTTAATTGTCTCTTGTCCTATCCTAGAATATCATGCCCAGAAAACAGCGTCCCCAGAGCCTTGATCAGTGATTGGCACAGAGTATTCAATAAATATTTATTGAGTTAATCCTTTTTGCAGGGTTCCCAGAGAGGAGAAGAAATGTTAAGATTAAAAAAAATTTTTTTCCCAGAACTATTAAGATTTTTAATGGTACCTTTGTATGTATACCCTAGAGGAGCCTAGGATGTTTGCTTATGTTTATAACAACCCTACAAGGTTCAGACTGTAATATACCTATTTTACAGCTGAGGAAACCGGGGATTAGAATGAAAACAACTTGCCTCAGGCCCCAAAGATAAGGACCAAAGCCAGTAGAAACTGGCATATTAAGTAAGAAGGCCATGTAGGAAGTATTTCTAGATCTGAGACAAGAGCTCAGATCAGAACAGAAAGAAAGGGATAGAAAAGAAAGCAATGGTGAAAACCGATTAGAAACACAGGAGACAGAATTCAATATACTGCTAGACGTAGCCCACAGAAACCAAATGAGGGAAGAAGGATTTCCTCTAAAAGGAGGGTAACTTCAATTTCTTTCAGAAACAAAGAGACTGGTGAAAAGCAGAGCAGAAAAAGACAGATTTTTGTAAAAAGGAAGCTTGTCACTTTCAGAAAAAAACTTAAGAAATGTCAGTGGGTAATAGGTAACCAAGAAATGAAGTCTTTGCAGCTTTTAGCAAATGTATGATAAAATTACAGTTGACTCCACACTTGGATTTTAACTGAAAAACAGATGAAAATAAAATTCCTTCTGTCAGAAAGAGTCTTCAATGAGTCATACTGAGGAGAAGATTCTGGCAGGAATATTCAAGGAGTGAGCTGGGGAGCAGTGCAAGCCTTGGGAAGGGGAGATCCTTGACCTCAGGACTCAGGTTGCTAATCGTGAGGTTCCCAGGTAACATAAGGCCTTGAAGTAGGCCTTAGCTTAGGGAAAAGGACTTGTAGGAGCCAGGTAAGAAGATCTGGCTCCCTTGGGCCTCCCATCCTGATGGCTCCCCACCCTGGCCCATCAGCTGGTGCTGCAGATGGCACTGTGATCCTCCCAGGGCTTTTGGAAGGGGGACCAGAATGGCCATCTGGGATGGTCAGCCACATACAGAGAGGGCAGGTAGGGAAAATGAAGATTAATGCACACAGGAAGACTCAGGAGGCTCAATCCTCCCCAATTCACATGGGATCCTGGCTACATGGCAGGTGGGGGGCAGTGTGTTTGTTCATTCAGTCAATATTTATGAATGCTCTTCATATTCCAGGCACTCTGCCAGACGTTGGGCTAGGTGCTGGGAATTGAAATAATAAAGAATTTCCTGATTTCTCTCCTCCCTTCTGGAGAAAGAATTGGACCGAGTTCTGGTTCTCATTGGCACAGGGTTTGGGCAGGGCTGTTTCTGCAAGAGGCGACAGTGGCTTGGGCAATGGGGTCAGAGTGGGGACAGTAGGTCCTGGCAGATATAATATTTGAAGCTGAAACTTGTGTTTATCTTCTGTTTTAAGCTTGGTATTGTTTATATTTGATAAACAAATTAACTATTTTATATTTTCTTATAAGTAATTTCTAGCTATATAGTTACAATATTGGGGGGGGCTTTTTTGATTTTTAATCTTAAAAGCAATGATGTGTCTTAATTTCTGGGTTTGACAGTAACCTAAAATAAGTGTATTTCTTCTTCTTTTTTTTTTTTTTTTTGAAACAGTCTCACTCTGTCACCCTGGGTAGAGTGCTGTGGCATCATAGCTCATATCAATCTCAAACTCTTGGATGTAAGCAATCTTCTTGCCTCCAGAGTAGCTGGGACTACAGGCACCCACCACAACACATTATTTCTAGTAGAGTCTGGGTTTTACTCTTGCTCAGGCTGGTCTCCAACTCCTGAGCTCAAGTGATCCACTCGTCTCAGCCTCCAAGAGTGCTGAAGAGTGCTTCAAGGGTTACAGGCATAGTCATGCCCGGCCCAAACTGACCGTATTTCAAATCCTTCATAGAAGTGGCCACAAACAGGGGAAAGGCACAATCCATCACTACATCAATGCACAGGCAACCTATCCGCCACAGTGGGGAAGTGCCACAGTGGAGTGTAAGGATTTTAAGTCACTGTAAGAGCAGGGGGCCATCAGCGCCCCAATCTGGAGACATGATCTCACCCTTAAGCCTTTTAAATGCAACACTTGGTAGCCACCTAACCTATAAAGGCAGCCTGGCAGTGGACCTCCAAGTTGGGGTGTGTGCCCCATCTCACTCAGCTCAAGTAGGTCTGGAGGATCATCCCCATTCTCTCAGCAAGAGTATTCTTCTTCCTTACTAGAAGAAAATTAAAGAAACAAAGCTGGGCTAATCTACAAGCCTCATTGATAAGAATGGAAATGAATACTCAGTTATTGGGCGTTGTGGAATATATTTTCCCTAGTAACAATGTGGTACATGATAGTAGGATTTCTATAACAGCCTGTATATTCCAGGATACATATTATATAGTGTTGCTTCCTGTGCATTATCTGGTCCAGCGTTTTCACCCTGAAACTCAAATTATGCTAATTGAAAAAATGTTACAACAGTAGGAAAAGGGGGTGGGAGAACGGGAAAATTAACCAGAGGAAAAGTGAAAGTTCATTTCTAAACACATTTAATTTTGGCTTTATAATTGCAGGTATAGATACTAGCTGAAAAAATGTCATTTTCTGATTTTTTTTTTTTTTTTTTTTTTTTTTTTAGAGTCTTACTTTTTGGTCTGGGTAGAGAGAGTGCTATGGTGTCATAGCTCACAGCAACCTCAAACTCTTGGGCCCAAAAGATCTTCTTGCCTCAGGCTCCCAAGTAGCTGGGACTACAGGCTCCTGCCAATACACCTAGATAATTTTTCTGTTTTTAATAGAAATGGGGTCTCCCTCTTGCTCAGGCTGATTTTTTTTTTTTTTTTATTAAATCATAGCTGTGTACATTAATGCGATCATGGGGCACACTGGTTTTATAGACCGTTTGACACATTGTCATCACACTGGTTAAAATAGCCTTCCTGGCATTTTCTTAGTTATTGTGTTAAGACATTTATATTCTAAATTTATATTCTAAATTTTTACATTGTGTTCAGACATTTATATTCTAAATTTCACATGTACCCTTGTAAGATGCATCACAGGTGTAATCCCATCAATCACCCTCCTTCAGCCCATCGTCCCCCTCAGGCTGATCTTAAACTCCTGAGCTCAAGCTCAGGCCTCCATGAGCCATGACACCCAGCGTCATTATCTGCTTTAATGTAAATTATGAGGATTCCAGGAGACAGGAAATTTTAGAAGCCACTGTTAAAAGTTTCTAGATCCCTGGTCTGTGTTATTTCAGTCTCAGTCCTATACCCCATTAAAAAATTTGGGGCATTTCATTGCTACGAAGAATTTTAAAGCAGAAGTAATCTGGGGTAATTAGGGGTGATTTGATCTTAACATGTATTAAGTGCTTACTCTATGCCAGGCACTTTTCTAATCACTTTACATTTATTAATTCATTTAAACCTCACAAGTTTATGAGGTAGGCATCTGCCTTGTTTCCATTTTACAGATGAGGAAGCTGAGACACAAAGATTGCCCCAGAGCTTACATAGAGAATCAAAGTCAACATTCACACCCAGACAGTCTGACTCTGGAGACCACACTGACAGCCACCACACAGCATGCTAACAACAGACTTAGTTATGTCAGTACACACGCTCCAAGTAAATGGTTTATTAAAACAGCATTTAGGTCTGTTAATGTGTTTGGCACTCATCTGTTGGTTGATTACCCATTGCTCACTAAAATTTGTTAAGTTTGTTTCTAAAACTGACAAGCTTCATTTTATAATAACTTATCTTTTTCTGCTCTTATTCCACAAGAGATAATTGTTTGACTAGTAACTTTTAAGAACTGAAATAAGTGAAGTAGGGCTATTTTTATGAGAATAAATGGTGAGGGTGGCCATTCATTCAAGAACTTGTTTTGCACAAGTTCATTGCAAAGGCAAGGTACGTATCCATGTAATTAATATTCAGTACAATCATGACATTTATTTATATGCATTAAAATCTTCCTATATAACAAAAGGCATCTTTTATCTTTATCTGCCATTTTCTCAAGTCAGTACACAACTTCCTCTTCTTTCTCCCATGTTTGATATAAGATTAGCTTTTTTACATTTGATACTCTTAGGGAAAAGCCAGGCAAAGGCAATGGATCAGAAAGCATTCAGACTTAAAATTTATTAATTTTTGATATTTTAGCCCTCAGTGACTCTTATCATGCTATTTTCTCCAACTTCTGGTAGTTCTGGGGTAGAAAGGGAAACTCACTTGGAATGACAACATTTCTCCTTTCCACTGTTATTTCTTGCACAAGAAATTTAAAAAAAAATTATGATAATCTTACTTTGGAGATAAGGAAAGGAAAAGCAAGTGTCAGCCTTTATTTTGGGAGTTTTCCTAGAGAATATTATTTTGGCTTTTTTCATGAGATGAAAGAGAAGCTAAAAACATACTCTGTAAGTTTCAAATAGTGTGTTTGTTTTAAAAGTTGCTATAAATTATAAAACTTTCTATTGTGTCATAGTGAGCTAGCTAGGAGACTCTTGATTCCTAAGAATGATTAATATTATTCTTCCAAATATATGTCATCTGTAGTTCAACAAATAAAATTAGATGCTCTGAATGGGTTTAGGGGTAAATGAATTAGAACACATCCTTTTTGTATTACAATTGGGGGATGAACCAGCCAGGGGGCAGCCCCGCTTCTTCTCAAGTAGGGGAGGCTGAGGGTGGAGAAAAGAGCACTGTGAGAAGCCCAAGCCTCTCACTGGAGGGACCTACTGACAACTACTCTACCAGTCTGCTCTCCAAGAATAAGCCACACAATTGAAAAGAGTCCATGCTCAGGTAAGTTGAAGACCAAGTGCGTCGGTGGCAGTGGCTCAGGCCTGTAATACTAGCACTCTGGGAGGCTAAAGTGGGTGGATCGCTTGAGCTCAGGAGTTAGAGCAAGAGTGAGACCCCATCTCTACTACAAACAGAAAAACTTGCTGGGTGTTGTGGCAGGCACCTATAGTCCAGCTACTCAGGAGGCTTAGGTGGCAGGGTCACTTGAGCCTAAGATTCTGAGGTTGCTGTGAGCTGTGATGACACCATGGTACTCTATCTAGGGTGACAGAGTGAGATTCTCTCAAAAAAAGAACACCCTAAGGGGTCATTTGTATCACAGCCTCACCTGCCCCACCAAGACCATGAGAGTGTCAGTGAGGGAATAAGGAATAGATGGTGTCGCACTCTCTCACTGTCCTCTAAGTTAATAAACATGCCTCTGTTCCTCTTCTAAGAATTTCTTATAAAGGAGCTTCAACTCAGTTGAAGTACCTCCAAGTTACTGTGGCTGGTTTACAAGCCACTCTGGAAATGTACCAGCACAAATTTAGCAGCTCCATTTTATAGGAAAAAGAAAGCCAGGGACAAAGTTTACTATGAAAATATGGTCAGAATGGGAATTTTCTTTGGCTTTTTGAATAAATATAGATATTATATTAAGAAATTAGATAATTTATATGTTTGAACTCAATACAAGATAGTGAATACTATTTCTTAGGAAGAGGATAATAAGACATTAAAGTTTAAACGTTGAACACAAAATCTCTAATATATTAAATTTAAATAATTCCATTCCAATATCAATAGAGACAGATCACAATAGAGATATACATTGAAAAAACTTTATTTTTTGAGACAGAGTCTCACTCTGTCCTCTTGGGTCAAGTGCTGTGGCATCATAGCTCACAGCAACCTCAAACTATTGAGCTCAAGCGAGCCTCTTGCTCAGCCTCCTGAGTAGCTGGGACTATAGGTGCCCATCACAACAACCAGTTAGTTTTTCTATTTTTAGTAGGGTCAGGTTCTCACTCTTGCTCAGTCTGGTGTCAAACCTCTGAGCTCAAGCAATCCAGCCTCCTGGCCCCCCCTAGAGTGCTAGGATTACATACATGAGCCACCACACCCAGCCTAGAAAACTTATTTTTTAATTAAAAACATTTAAAAAACTGGGTAAAAGACAGTAAAATCACATGAACAACAGAAAACAATGTTTATCAGAGGGAGTTGAAGGCTACGTCATCAGGATAAAATCAAATAGCATGGAGACTAAAATGTTTTTTCTCTTTTGTTTTGTCCATAGAAATTGAGTGTGTTGCTAAAGATTATGAATTTTATTTTCTGGTGATTGGGCCAGTAATATACTGATGAAGCAGAAATGCCAGAGTATATGGTACTAAGGCAAAGACATACAAAAGTTATGACGGGCAGGTGCAGAGCCCTGTTGAGCTCTGTGTACGGTGCTGAGCTAAGGAGCAGAGAGCTAACTTAAGGTGGGTAAAACTGCTGGGTTTCTCCTGGGCTTCTAGTATGTTTGCCTTAGCACTTAAAGGCTTATAGTAATAATAAGAAGAAGAATCAAAGTTCTGTTTATTTCCCTTAAAAGGAGTAAACATTTAAGGAGATAATTCTGTCTCCCCACAGGAGGAAGAACGTGTCCTTTCTGTGTGAGTAATTTAATCAGAGTCACTGCCCACTATTCAGAGAATGGTTTATGTAATCTCGGGTCAACCCGCGCTTCATGGTGCACCCTTGACACTCACCCCTGTATTTTATTTATCTGTATTACCAAATATTGACTGGACACTGGAAAAAAAAGGATCCTCCCTTCTACAATTACAGAATGTTAGAGCAAAAGTAATCTGAAAATGATCTTGTATGGGCCACCATCTTAAGGATGAAGAAACAGGATCTGCTGGTAACTCTGGTACAGCCTGGCCTAGAGCTCAGTTTCCCTGACTCTCAGACCCAGGTTCTAGCACCAATATCATGAATCCTCTCTCTCTGTCTCTCTCTCTCTTTTTTTTTTTTTCTTTTTGTTTTTTGAGACAGAGTCTCACTCTGTTTCTGTTGCCCAGGGTAGAGTATTGTGGTGTAATCATAGCTTACAGCAACCTGTAACTTCAGGGCTCAAGTGATCCTCTTCTCTCAGCTTCCCAAGTAGCCGGGACTATAGACCCCCATCACAACATGTGGCTAGTTTTGTTTTTGTTTTTTTCTATTTTTAGTAAAGACGGGTCTCACTCTTGCTCAGGCTGGTCTCAAACCCCTGAACTCATGCAATCAACCCACCTTGGTCTCCTGGAGGGTTAGGATTACAGGCATGAGCCACCACACCAGGTCAGGAGCCTCTCTTAATGTTTGGTAAACGAATGTGTTAGGCACTGGGAAGATAGAAATGAAAGAAACATAATACTTGACAATAAGGAGCTCACAAGCCAACAGAGAAAGCATCTTGAACAGACCATGTCTCCCCAAATTATACTGTACTCTGTGCACTGTTGATAGAACAATGTTTCTAAATATACAAATTGGGATGGGCATAGTGGCTCACGCTTATAATCCTAGCACTCTGGGAGGCCAAGGCAGGAAGATCACTTGAGCTCAGGAGTTCAAGACCAGCCTGAGCCAAGTGAGACCCTGTCTCTACTAAAAAGAGAACAATTAGCCAGGCATTGTGACAGGCGCTTGTAGTCCCAGCTACTCTGCCCAGTAAGGGAGGAGGGTCACTTGCGCCCAAGAGTTTGAGGTTGCTGTGAGCTAGGCTGATGCCATGGCACTCTAGCTCATGCAAAATAAACAAACAAACAAATGTCATTTATGTGTCACTGCTTAAGCCCTGCAGGGGCTCCTTGTTGTCTGTAAGGTAAAGCCTCTTCTGTGTTCTCCAGGCTCTTGTGTAACTAGATCTATGTTGATGACAGCGATCCAGCCACAAAGAACCAATTACTTTTCCCTAAATGCAGAATGCTTACTCCTCCCCTCAGGCCTCTGCTCATGCTGTCCTCTGCCTGCAATGACCTCTTCTCATTACCCTAAGAGAAGATTATCTCTCTAGTAACTCCTTTGCAGGTCCGAGTCTGGGTGGGACACTGCTGATTTGAGGGTTCAGAAAACTGAGAATGGTCCAGGTGAGTTGTGATAAGAGCCTTAACCTAGGCAGTGGAGATGAAGCAAAAGAGAATTATCAAAGGAACAAGCACACCACTGATGTAAGGAAGAGTGGTGAAGAGTTGAAGATGAGGAATAAGGGAAAATGGGGAGTGAAGGATAATCCTAAGCAGATGGTGTCCTGATAGGGAATGCAGGAAACTAACATTGAGTAGAGTTTGTGACAGTTGTGAGATACCTAAGTGAAGATGATGAGAAAGCAGTTGGAATAGAGTTTAGGTTGTTCTCTAGATGAAACCAAATCCACAGAAGAGGATGAAAGCATCTTAGCACAGGTGAGAGTGAGAAAGGTCTAGGATGGAGCCCTGGGGGGAAAGAGGAGAGAGAGGAGGAGGAGAATGAGACAACAGAGACTAACTTGGAGTAGACACAGAAGTAGAAGCAGCTCCAACGTGGAGTCATGGGAGCCATGGAAAAGGACAACTCATTCACTGTGAGAAAGAGGCCGCAGTGTCAAAACCAAAGAGAGAGCCAAGTGCAGTGGCTCATGCCTGTAATCCTAATGCTCTGGGAGGCCAAGGTGGGTGGATTGCCTGGACTCAGGAATTCAAGAACAGCCTGAACAAGATTGAGATCCTGTCTCTACTAAAAACAGAGAAACTATCCAGGCACTGTGGCTGGCACCTGTCATTCTAGCTACTCCACTCAGGGGGCTATGGCAAGAGAATCACTGGAACACAGGACTTTGAGGTTGCTGTGAACTATGATGACACCCAGAGCAACAAAGTGAGACTCTGTCTAAAAAAAAAAAAAGCAAACAAACAATAAAACACCAACCCAAAGAAAGGGTAAAAATGATGAAGGTTGAAAGAGCTGTCACATAAGGTTGCAGACACACTCACTGGGGGCTGGAAGGAGCCCAGAATAAGCTGGCCCCAGAGCTGAGTCAGTGAATCAGACAGAAGACTCCTAATCTTTCCTAGTCCTAGCAGTTTATAAATTGGGGTTGAACTGAAAGTACGATTTATCCTACACAGCTTTATTTAATTAGGGCTGAGGAAATTGAGGTGGTTTGGACCATCTCTGGCAAGAACCTGGTAAAAGAACTGGGAGTCTTTCTCATTAATTTATTCTTTATTTGTATGAGTTGCGATGGGTTAAGGACGTAGCTGGCTAAAGATGTAAAAGAAAAACATGAAAAGAAAGGGAGAATAAGAAGTATTTGTTCTTTAAAGAAAGATGATGTGCCAAACAGCTGTCCTAGAGCTCTTTCTTCTCTTGTCTCCACGTAATCTAAGGTCTATTTATAGGAAAAATACAAGTTAGCATGTCCAATATAGACATCATGGGCAAAAAGTGCAATCACTATATAAATAGGCATACATAAAACATTTCTTCCAAATTCTCCAAAACTATTTTAGTAAGGGACTTAATGAGTATGGGGACTCCACATGTGGAGTTCAAGAGTAAGCATTTAGATATTTGGGAGCAGATTAATAACGCCGTGACATAGAAGCACATCATAATGGACTCATGTTACTGAGCAGGGTAGGACTAGTTTGGATGCTTGGTATTCACAGAGTGAGTCACAGGTGGCATGAGCTAGGCACTAGTCAGATGCAGGAGGATGCTTAGTAGAAACCGAAAAAACAGATAGTTTAAGAAGCACTGCTTTAAATCACAACCTATTTGTATGTTAAGATTCCTTATAGTCAGGATGGTTGTGACTTTAAAGCAGCTTGAGCACACACCAAAAAATTTAGATATAAAGTAAGAGGACATTGGGAGTCATCATAGAAAATGTGAACTGGAAATGGGAATGCCCAGAATTACCTTCTGAAAGGGTTTTCTAGAGAAAATGCAGACCAGTTTTTTAAATTGTTTTTTGTTCGTTACAATATCCCCAGAGTCTGCAACAGTACCGCCACATGATAGGCACTAAATAAATATCTGATAAATATTGAATTAGCTGTTTTCAGAAAGGCTAGAATTAAAAAACCAGGGAGGATTCTTTAAAGACAGTCTAGACCAGTTGTTCTCAACCTGTGGGTCACAACCCACAGGGGCTGTATTGAAGGGCTGTGGCATTAGGAAGGTTGAAAACCACTGCTCTAGACATAGGTTGACAGGGTTGATCAGCCTAGTAGGAACAGAAATAAAGAAAATACAAATCTGGGAAATATTGGAAGAAGTCTCCAGTTTTTCCCATCTTAGCAGGCACATGACCAGCCACTAAAGTCTAATTCAGCAATCTGGGGTCATCTTCAACTCTTCCCTTCTCCTTGCTCCCTACATTTAGTCACTCTGAGTTCTAAATATCTCTCCTCTGCTTTCTCCTTCTCCTACTCACACTGCGATAGTTCAAGCCCAGGATCTGAGTAATACCTAAATAGTCTCCTACCCTAGGGGAGACTATTCAACCTGTCTTCTAAATTGGAAGGCTGGGTGCCTGTAATCCTAGGACTCTGGGAGGGCGAGGAGGGTGGATCAATCAAGACCAGCCTGAGCAAGAGCTAGACCTCGCCTCTAAAAATAGCCTGGCATTGTGGCAGGTGCCTGTAGTCTCAGCTCCAGGGATGGCTGAAGCAGGATTGCTTGAGCCCATGACTTTGAGGTTGACAATGAGCTGTGATGACACCACTGCACTCTAGCCTAGGTGACAGAGATATTGTCTTAAAAGAAAACAAAAAAAGAAAGAAAATTTTTTGTTTGAAGTCATGAGCTGGCTCCTGATTTACCTTCTAGACCTAAGCAACACCTGAGCTCCATGTCGGGCAACTCCTTCCCAGGCCGGCATCTTCTGGTGCTTGCCTCACACCCCAGCATTCTCTGCTGCTCCTCACTCTGTGGTTCTCAAGCCTCCGCAGCACTAAACTTCTGTGACCTCTACCCCAAGGCTGTGCTGTCCACTTCATGCCTCTGCACCTTGGCTTATGCTCTTCCTGCCGCCTGGAATGCTCTGCACCTCCCCACCCTGCCTGCCTCTCCTCTGCACTGGTTTCCTACTGCTGATGTAACTAATTACCACAAGCTCAAAAACAAATTTGTCATCATTCTCTTCTGGACATCAGACGTCTGACATGACAAGCACAGCTTTGGGAGCGCCCAGCCAGGGCTGTATGTCTGTTCCTGTTTTTATGTCAGGAGAGGAAGGATCTCCAGAAGAGAAACAACTTGAGGAACAGGATCCCAGATCTCATATCTGATAGAGATAGAAATATATATTTAAATGGTGACTGCAGCTACAATGCGTCCCCGACTCCAGTATCAAAGCCTACCACTCTCCCCGTCCATGCTTGCCTACCTCCTCCCAGACTCTTGGGGCAGATGCTGTACCTCTCCGGCCCTCATTTCTCCATCTACAATGCTCTTCTTCAAACTTTCCTGTATCATGAGTCCCTGTTCACTCTCAAGGCACACATCAAAATTTTCCCTCTGCAATGCTTTGTATGCTCTTCTTAAGACAGAAATAATCACTTCTTTGTCTGAGTTGCTAAGACATTGTGTACACATCTGTATTATAAATCTCGCATGGTGTTTTGCTTGGTTATTGCATGTATATCTGTTCTATCACAAGAGAGTGCAAGGACCATGTCGTGTCTGTGCCATGCTAGACATACAGCGAGTGCTCAGCAGTGTTTACTAAATTAAGCTGAGCAAAGAAACAGATGAGCATAAAGGGCAATAGAAAGGAACCAAAAGACAAGAAGAGTGCCCCTGAGCAAAGGAAGAAAGAAGACGGAGAGCCCTTTGCAGACAGATTCAGAAGAGGCCAGGAGGCAAAGGCGGTAGGCTGGGTTAGAGGGGCTGCCCTCTGATTGAAGAGGAGCTCAGGCCTGCAGCTCCACATGAAGTCAGCTGTAGGCCTCAGAATCAATGAGAAAGACCACTGGATTTGACCATTAAGAGATTCTAATGGTTTTAGGAAGCACAGCTTTGGGAGTGCCCAGCCAGGGCTGTATGTCTGCTCCTGTTTTTGTGTCAGGAGAGGAAGGATCTCCAGAAGAGAAACAACTTGAGGAAGAGGATCCCAGATCTCATATCTGATCAACCTGCTTGAATGCCTGGGGACACGAACACCCCAGCAGGGTTTCAAGTCAGGCTGGAAGGCTTGGTTATTTCATTTGATGTGGAGAGTTCAAAGCACTGGAAGATGTGGAAGTTTTGGGGTTTTTTTTGCAATTTTTGGCCAGGGCTGGGTTTGAACCCACCACCTCCACTATATGGGGCTAGTGCCCTACTCCTTTGAGCCACAGTAGCCACACAGATGTGGAAGGTTTTCAGGGACACAGGGACCAACATAATGCATTCTTCTATAATAAACAGATTTTCATCAATATAATACCATCGGTCTAACAGTCCAGGTTCTTTAGGAGCAAAGAAAAAATGTATGTCTGACTTCAGACCTGAGAGCAATTTCTCCTGCATGGAACTTTCTGCATGATTAGATTTCTCTGGCTGAGGCATTCTCTGATCCAGTGGATGAACTGTCTTCATACCTCTGCCTGCTGCCCTGGCTCCCACCAACACTGCCTTCAGCCGTGTTTTCTAACCTGTGTATTGATTGCCTAACCCTTACCCTGCTGTCTGTCTTGACCCACACTAAGCCTGATCTATATAGACTCCTGTGCCTGCCATCTGCTTGGAGTTCTACCCAATTTGATTTTTGTTGTTGTTGTTGTTGCGGTTTGGCGGGGGCTGGGTTCTAATCTGCCACTCTCGGTATATGGGGCTGGCGCCCAACTCACTAAGCCATGGGCACCACCCTGCCCAATTTGATTTTGTCCAGTAACTATTTCTGTGATTTGCTTCTGTGGTGCCCTAGATCAGCGTCCCATGGTCTGAGGGGCCACACATTCTCAACAGGAGTAGGGTTCCGGGTGATAAAAACAACTTTAAAAAAAAAAAGTATTAAGTACAGATATACATGCAGCATATAAACTGACATCACAATGTATCTGTGTGTATTAGTTAGGGCTCTCCAGAGAGCCAGAACCAATAGAATATGTAGAGATATATAGAAAGGAATTGACTAAAGCAATTACGGAGACTGGGATGTCCTACAATCCACTTTCTGTGAGCAGGAGACCCAGGACAGCTGATGGTATAGTTCTAGTCCAAGCAGATCTGAATACCAGGGGAGTCACTGTATAGGTCCCTGTCCAAGTCCAAAGGCCTAAAACCAAGAAGCACTGATGTCCAGGGGCAGGAGAAAATGACTTCCTGGCTCCAGAAGAGGGACGGTCCTGCCTTCCCTCACCTTTCTCATTCTACTGAGGCCTCAAGGGTTACATGATGCCCACCCACACTGGGAGGTGATCTGTTACTCAGTCTACCAATTCAGATGCTAATCTTTTCCAAAAATACCTTCTGAGATAGACCTAGAAATAATGTTTTACTTGATATCTGGGCAGTTCAAAATTGGGTCCCTAAAATTAACCATCTCATCATGGTAAAAACATTTCATGTGGCAGAACCATTTTAAAAAAATGTCTACAAAGGCTCATACTTTGCAATCCAAAAATGGGAAAGGGATAATGAAAAGAAAAAGGTTGAGAAAGGCTGTGATGGATGATGAGGCAGCAATTTAAGTTATAAAAGGAGCACACAAGTGGATGGGGGGAGGTGGAGGTAGCCAACGGTTGATTATTTGACTGAGAAGTAGATTATGGAGAGGATTTCAATCCAGCAAACAAATTGTGAGCACTTATTATATTCCACTAGCTGTGCAAAAGCCTCTCACATTTGTTAGCAAAGAGCTTCTCCCTTTTTTACTTTCACTGTGTATGTCTTTGAAGAAAAAAACAGTAACATTTTCTATTGAAACAGCAGCCCACCTATCTCTCCTCTCCTTCCCAGTTTATGCTAATTACCCAGTAGTAGGTAACTCCTCGGACACATTTTGCAACATTAAAACAATGACAAACACAGCCCAGATTGTGTTTGTAGACGCTCCTTTCCTGGCACCCTTTCAACCGGTTGGGCAATTTAAAAGATGCAGTTGTAATCATGACTAACTCATTAAGATGCTTGAGGGAAAGTTGAATGTCCTTAACCTACTTTTGAAAAGGAGCAAGAAAAATATGAGTAGGAATAATCCAAGAAAACAATTTCAAGTCTTTTGAATAGTGGACTCAGGAACCTCCTGAGCTGGACTGCAGAGGCTAACACAAGAAAACAATGCAGCTCAACTCCTGGGCTAGGCACCGCCCAGGCCTCCATAAGAGGTGTGCAGCGACCCCCGACCGGTGACCTGCACCCTCTGGGGCTCCACATTCCCTGACCAGGAGCTGCAGGAGCCACACAACCCTGCGCCCCCCCCCTCCTGTGTCCTCTCAGGCTCCACATTAGCTCATCCATCTGTCCAGGGACTCTGGTAGCTGCGTGCCCTCTAGAGCCCTACTTGCCTCTGCACAGAGCCCTTCTCCTGGCCAGAGACTGCTAGAGCCTTGGGCTCCCTGCGCCAAAGTCACTGGGTGCCAGGCACAGAGAACTGTGCAAACCACCCCCAGCCCTGTTGCTGAATCCGGGTGTGTCACACACCGGAGCT
>CAUYPK010143983.1:0-12133 GCA_963574355.1 Loris lydekkerianus
GTGGGCCGCTGAGGCTGGTCTACTTTGCATACCCCTGTGTCCTTGGCTCTGTCTGTATCCTGAGCACTTTCTGTAGGTAGCTTGACATCAGTGTGTCTGAGTTTTTACTTTCAAAAATTATTATTTTTAAAAGTTCAGTTTCGTGGTAGCTGATAATTGTATTGTCTTAACTGAATTTTTTTCCATCTCATATTTCTTTACACATTTCACATGTTTTATATTCTACATCTTTTAATTCTTGTATCTAAAGGCCTTAGGAACATCTAAACGTCTGAAACATTTCCTTGTGTACTGGAAAGCTCTGGTTTGAACATGAATTGTATTCTTTGGTTTTTTTTTTGAGACAGAGTCTCAAACTGTTGCCCTGGGTAGAGTGCCATGGTGTCACAGCTCACAGCAACCTCCAACTCTTGGGCTTAAGCAATTCTCTTGCCTCAGTCTTCTGAATAGTTGGGACTATAGGCATTGGCCCAGGCCAGATTCGAACCTGCTGGCCTCGGTGTATGTGGCTGGTGCCCTACCCACTGAGTTACAGGTGCGGCCCATGAATTGTATTCTTTCCTCCCAAGATCTGACTGCGTTTGCTTCTCCTTCTCTCTAGGGACTGACACCCACCTGGGTTCACACTGGCCCTATGAGTTGAGGGTCCTAGCTGCAGTCTCCAAGCAGAGCCCAGCAGGCTGCCGCGGTCGGCATCTGCTCCTGGGGAAGCCCTTACCTTGCCCATTCCTGCGGCACGAGCTAAACCAGCAGTACATTACGTGTCTTTACTCATGTTTGTTCTCTATCCAGGGCTGTTATAGAGGGTCCATCAAAGCATGAGAAGTGTTTAAGTTCAAAATATATTCATTGTTCTAATGGTTGCACCATTGTTCTAATGGTTGCACCATTGTTCTAACGGTGTGTGTCATTATCATCAGCTGTAGTTTTCTGAGAAAATACGAAAATCCTGACATGTTAAAACACGAAGAATTGATGTACAGGTGTTGATTTCATTGTTGTAGCCTTTGAAGAAAATGGTGGAGAGAATCCGAAAGTTCCAGATCCTCAATGATGAGATCATTGCCATCCTGGACAAGTACCTGAAGTCGGGCGATGGGGAGAGCACACCTGTGGAGCACGTGCGCTGCTTCCAGCCGCCCATCCACCAGTCTCTGGCCAGCAGCTGAGGACACCTGTCCTGGCCCAGAGCAGTCAACTCTAACGCCATGGTTTTTGTTCTGTGAACTATGTAGTGAGATTTTTAGGGCTATTTCTCAGTATTTCTGTACCTGTTAAAGAGGGTGCAACTTGATTTAAAAGCTGAATTTTATAAAATTGACTTATTTTTCTAGACTGCACTTAGTTACCCATACTTCTGGTAACTAAGAAGTCTGAGGGTACTGGCTGCCGACTGTTGCCATTGTCCTTACAAAATTATTCTCAACTTCTCTATGGAATGTTCCAGAAGCTGTGACATAACATGCTACTGAGTATATTCATTTATCCTTTCTTATAAAAATGCTAACGAATGTATTAAAATCCTTTCCCAGTTACCTTTAATGATTAACTCTAGCTTTTGTTTACGGATTTTTTTGATGGTCTTTTATGAACAATCTTTTATAAATCATCATTCCTATCTCTTTTTTGTGTCAGTGTTTCACAAAATAGTGAATTTAACTGTTTCTATTAAATCCAATTGTGACAAACTAATTTGTGAGGTATCATTTAAATGTCATAGAAATAAAACTAATGAAACCTATTTTGTGTTCATTCCTTTACTATGACCCTGTGCTGCTTGGCTTGGGCAGAGTACTTGCATTATGACGGAGGGCAGGATCGCGACACCACCAACACACATGGCTTGCGTTCTACTTAACGTTTCCACAGGTAACTGAGATGTAAAATAGGGCTGGCCACTCCACTCTGGATGCACAGAACACCTGTGTTGCATGTGCCCATGACCTGGAGATTCTGTGGCTGCCACATTGCTTCCATTTGCCTTTGGAAATGGAACACCAAAGTCGAGGAGCATCAAGTATGGCACAGAAAGAGCAAACATAGGAGCTGCTCTGCTGTGCTCAGAGTGGAATGAAGTAGAGCAGAACTTTACAAATGTTTATTTTTTAAGACAGTCTCACCATGTTACCCTTGGTAGTGTCGCGGCGTCATAGCTCACAGCAACCTCCAACTCTTGACCTTAAGCGATTCTCTGGCCTCAGCCTCCCAAGTTGCTGGGACATTAGATGCCCGCCACAACGCCTGGCTTTTTTGTTGCAGTTGTCATTGTTTTATACAGTTCTGGTGGGTATGGCCAGTGTCCTACTCACTGGGACACTGCGCTATGGGCGCCGCCTACAAACTCTTGTTTATAAATTACCTAAAGATGCTTTTTTTTGGCTTGGCGCCCATACCACAGAGGTTACGGCACCAGCCACATATACCCTAACAATAATGCTAATAATAATGCTAAACAATATTGCAAAACCATTCTTACCCATGTCTGCTAAACAATAATGACAACTGCAACAACAACAAAAAAATAGCTGGGTGTTGTGGCGGGCATCTAATGTCCTAGCAACTTAGGAGGCTGAGTCAAGAGAATCAATCAAGCCCAAGAGTTGGAGGTTGCTGTGAGCTGTAGTAAGACTGTCGCAAAAAAGAAAAAGAAAAAAAAAAAAAGATGTTGCTTTTGGTAATGTGAATTAACTACAGATTAAGGGGTGATATCTATGCTCATCCTATGAAGTATGATATAATGACAAATTGCTGTAATTAGGCTGGGTACGGTGGCTCATGCTGTGATCCCAGCACTCTGGGCAACTGAGACAGACAGATCATTTGAGCTCAGGAGTTCGAGACCTGCCTCTAAAAAAAAAAAAAAAAAAAGAGCCGTGTGTTGTGGCGGGCACCTGTGGTCTCAGCTACTAGGAGGCTGAGGCAAGAGGATTGCTTGAACCCTAGAGTTTGAGATTGCTATGAGCTGCAACAACACGGCATTCTACCAAGGGCAACAAAGTGAGACTGTCTCAAAAAAAAAAAAAAAAAAAAAAAAAATCACTGTGGTGATTAGTTTATATTTTATGGAGGCTTAAATTTCCCCCCCCCCCCCCCAGTTTTTGGCCCGGGTCTGGATTTGAACCCGTCACTTCCAGCATATGGGGCTGGTGCCCTACTCCTTTGAGCCACAGGCGCCGCCACTAAAGGCTTAATTATATGCCAAATGTCGTACTTATGTACAAGACAATTTCAAATGCTATAATAAACAAATGAGCAATTTATTAGTTTTAAACTATGCATCTTAATGAGGGCCCTACCACTCCCCCAAGGGTGTGAAAATTTGTTTTATACAAAGCACAGATACAGTACATAAGTAGATATACATTATATCTGTGGTATTAAAAGTAAATGGGGTTTGGCTGGGCACTGTGGCTCACACCGTAACCTAGCACTTTGGATCACCTAAGGCTAGGAGGAGTTCAAGACCAGCCAGGCAGGGGTGGCGAACAAGTTCGACTACGCGCTCGGAGATCGCTCCTCAGAGGTCCCTCCTCAAAAGCAGCATAACAAAATCCAAACTTGGCAAAGAGCTACAGTATACAAAATAATGATAAGAGGCAAAGAGCCGAAATTCATTTTGGCCGGGAGCCGCATGCGGCTCTAGCCACGTGTTCGCCACCCCTGAGCCAGGGCAACATAGCAAAACCTGTCTCTACCATAACCAAAACAAATTTCACATGTTGAAGGGCAGGAAATAACAGTTTGATGAGGATACTTCAGATTATATATGAAAGCAGCACATTGTATCCCTTGATTGCACTAATGTACATAGTTATGATTTAACAATAAAAATAAATTAAAAAACAAAAAATAAAAATTCCTCCATATTAAAAAAAAAAAAAAGGGCAGGAAAAAACATCTAAAACCGTTCCTGGGTCAGAAGAAAACAAAGTTGGGAAAATGGCATTTATATGTAGCCAGTGGAGAGCTCTGTGGGATGTCAGTACCAAGGGAAGGGAAACTTGACATAGCCATAGCCACGGGGTGGCAGCTCGGTGCTGTCGCTGTGTAACCAGGCAGGACCAGCAGACTAGGACAGGCCCTTGCTCTTTCACCACCCAGGTGGACATTCTATCAATGCTTTTTTTTTTTTTTTTTTTTTTTTAAAAGAGACAATCTCATTTTGTTGCTCTCAGTAGAGTTCCATGGTGTCACAGCTCTTAGCAAACTCTAGCTCTTGGGCTTAGGCTATTCTCTTGCCTCAGCCTCCCGAGTAGCTTTGACTACAGGTGCCCACTATCAATTTTTTTTTTTTTTTGCAGTTTCTGGCCAGGGCTGGGTTTGAACCTGCCACCTCCAGCACATGGGGCTGGTGCCCTACACCTTTGAGCCATAGGCGCTGCCCTATCAATACTTTTTTAAAAGAGCTAATCAATGAATGGCTAGGGTTGAAGTTTAAAGCTGGATGGAGTTCATTACACCTTTTTTATTCTACTTCTTTTGCTTATGTTGTCTGAAATTTTCCATAAACATTTTTTAATAAGCATTTTCTAATAGTCCAAACAAACTTTTAAGCAAAGTAAAATACTTAGTACAAAGAGCCTATTTTACAAACATGTGAAGTTTGTTCTAAGCATTCAGAAAGAACACTGGGAAAGAACATTGCTTCAACTTGTCTTTTTAATATAACACAAGCTAAATTTAATAACCCCTGTCTTCTGACTTTACTTCCCCAAGTTAAGTCTAAATAACATTATAACTCATTACGAAAATATAGTTAAAAGTCCAACAGCTAATGTCAAATACCGATCAGAGTTCCCAGCACCATGGATTAGATGAACCTGAAAGCACACACGAAGCCATATTTGTAGTGACAAGTCACAGCCTGAGAAACTTCCTTGGGATGATTTCCTATCTTTTTTTTGTCTTGCAAGAGTTTCCTTCATCCAGTAACTTAGTTTTCCCTTAAACTAACATTTTAAAATTAAAATCATTCATCACACAGGAGTCAGTTTTATACATAAAGTACCGTATATACTCGAGTATAAGCCGAGTTTTTTCCGGCACAAAATTTGTGCTGAAAAACCCGAATTTGGCACAGATTTTGTGCCACAAAAACTCGGCTTATACTCGAGCATATACGGTAAATCATAGGCTAATGTATTGGGATGATTCTGTTCTTTCCTAAAAAAGTTCAGAGATTAGTAGAGCAGAGAAGACAAATGTACATTTCAGACTTTCATCACCAATGAAAAAATAAAGCATTTTTTTTATAGACATTAAGACTGCCATTAGTGCATTTACTTACATCTTGGAGAAAGAATCAAATGCACAACACCTCTACAATAATATAATATCAGTAGACACTGGTCATGTACCGAGGCCATTTCAGTGGGGCACCATCATTTAAAATAGAAAGTAATTTCTTGCTACAATGAGTTAAACCCTAAAAAAGATTGCCTTTAAAGAACATTATTTAAGGACAATGCATTTTCAGACACATTCTGATATTTAAATTCATTTATAATAGAATTATACACTGACATTTTAATTACATTTTTTTTAAAAAGATGCCAGATTTCCATTCCTTCGGGAGATATTTTCACCATTGTGTTCAATTCCACAGGTTAAGCTTTCTTCATTATTAAGAACTTCATATATATTACAGAGATTGCCATTCACAGCTTTTTCGTCTTTTCGAAAAGACACAGGCAGACTTGCCAGACTGAAGCTGACGTCTTTAAAGGCATGCAGCAAGAATATCCCTACGATGATTGTAAAGAAGCCACTCAGAGTGCCAATGACATCGTCGGCAGGCATATCTTGCCACTCCTTAAAAAGGATAGCTGAACAAGTTAAAACTGATGTTGTGAAGAATACATAATATATTGGCGTCACGATGGACGTGTTGAATATGTCCAGGGCCTTGTTCAGGTAATTGATCTGGGTGCTCACACAGACAACAAGGCTAAGCAGCAGAACCCAGGCCAGGGGACGGCGCAGCACTGGCTTCCCAGCAAATACCTCCTTGATAGCGATGCCCAGGCCCTTCACACAGGACACGGAAAACGCTCCGATTACAGAACAGATTGTTATGTACACGAGGATGTTTGTCTGTCCATGCCGAGGACCCACCACAAAGATTAGTATCAAGGCTATAATGACCACAAGTGTTGCAAAGACCACAAAACCTGGGGAGGCAAAGATATATTTAGTCAACTATCCAGTCAGATGTTCTCAAACACAGAAAATCCAAAACAAAATATAATAAACCAACTGGGAGGAGAAAAGGCATGGGCTGAAGATAAAAATCCGCTGTATTGGCTCAGCGCCTACCTGTAGCTCTAGCAGCTAAGGCACCAGCCACATACACTAGAGCTGGCGGGTGTGAATCCAGCTTCGGCCTGCCAAACAACGATAACTATAACCAAAAAGTGGCCGGGTGTTGTGGCAGGCGCCTGTAGTCCCAGCTACTTGGGAGGTTGAGGCAATATAGTCATTTGAGCCCAAGAGTTTGAGGTTGCTGTGAGCTGTGATGCCACGCACTCTACCCAGGGCGACAGCTTGAAACTGTCTCGAAAAAAAAAGAGAGAAGGCAAAGACCACCAGGATAGAGACCAAAACAAATGGAAACATGCACAGCCTTTGTTTCTCCCATGCAGGAGATGAAAGCTTTCAAGTGAACACTCCAAAGTATATAAAGCACCTCCTAAGGACAAGAAAGATGACCATGAAGATCTCAGAAATAAGAAGGGAACAGGAGACTAATCCTGCACCCAAGACTACAAAAAACAGATGAAATACAAAAATGAAACAAAAAAAAAAAAACCCCAAAGAAACAAAAAAGAAACATTTATTTGAGAGCACTGAGTAATCAAAGCACCCAGGACTTAAGGGACCAAAATTCAGCAAAGGAGAAAAATTGGCCCAATTTTTACTTCTACTTTTGCCTCAATGCAGGGGTAAGGCCAAACTTTTGAAATTTTCAGTGGACTGGGTAAAAACAAGTTGGAATAAGTTGGAATTTGGGGCTGCCTATGTAGCTGGGACTTCATGAGCCAAGATCCAGAGATACGGGCACAGCAGAGAGCTCACTCTTATCTGTCATTTCCCCTTACAGCTTTTGTGGGCACCTAACATGCACAGCTAAAGTCAAAGGAGACAAGCTGGAAAGCTGGTTGAGAGGACACTTGGGGCTAAGCAGGATGTCAGGGGTCTCGTCTGACTAAGAAGCAGGTGCTAGAGCTCATGGCTGCCAGGTAGCAGGCCCCAGTGAAGATCCTGCTATCAGCTGGGAGCCAGAGGGTTATAAACAAAATCAAAGCAGACTGGAAAGAAACCAGACCCAACAAAGTTTAATTCACAACACCTTCAGGTGAAGGAAGGTGATCTATGGTGCTTTTATCTGCCTACCAGAAGAAATTTAAGTTCTCTTTGAAGCAAAAACACCTTGCTCAGAACCTTTACACTTTCAATAGCCTATGTCAGGCATTCAATCAAAAATGACAAAGGACACTCTTCCCTTTGTAAAAAATGACTAAGAACAAAAAAAAAAAAAAAATGCCTAAAAGCTAAAAGAAAAAATAAACCATTTAAAGAGGGTAACCAATAATCCTGACACTGGCATTAGCAGACAAAAACTTTAATATAGGTTCAGCACCCTTAGCACAGTGGTTATGTGCCAGCCACATACACCCAGACTGACAGGTTCAAACCTAGCCCAGGCCAGCTAAAAAACAATTGACAACTGCAATAAAAAATAGCTAGGTGTTGGCGGTGCCTATGGCTTAAGGAGTAGGGCACCAGCCCGATATACCGGAAGTGACGGGTTCAAACCCAGCCCAGGCCAAAACCGCCAAAAAAAAAAAAAAAAAAGAGCCAGGTGTTATGGTGGGCACCTGCAGTCCCAGCTACTTGGGAGGCTGAGGCAAGAGAACTGCTTAAGCCCAAGAGTTGGAGGTTACTGTGAGCTGTGATGCCACAGCACTCTACCAAGGGTGACATAGTAAGAACTATCTCAAAAAACAAACAAACAAAACCCTTTAAAATAACAAAGAATCAAAGCAAATGTAAAAGTTAAAAATGTAACAGCAGGGGGAAAAAAAAATCAAAAGAGTATGGAAGATAAAACTTCCCAGAGGGCAGAGCAAAAAGGCAATTTGGTAAAAATGGATAGATAAGAAAACTAATGGTGTAGTTGGTCTACTTCATGAGTTCCAATCAAGAGAAGAGTGAGAATTTCACAAAGAGAAAATAGGAAAGGATATCAAGGAAGTACCATAATTCACGTCAGTTCCCCAGAGTAAGACATAAATTTTCAAATTAAAAAGACCCGTCAAGGTTGGTGTTTTCAGAAATCATCGCTGAGTTGTGCTGTTTATTATTTAAAAGTTATTGTGGTCTTTGCTGTGAACCATTATATATAAAACTCTGATTTTAGAAATGGAAGAACAGAACAGTCTTGAAGAGGCTACTCTCACCGTTCTCTCTCCAGTCTTCTGACAAAATTTGGTGGACCTGTCCCCATCTTTATCTATTCACTGACAGTGACAGGCAGCCGGACCTTCTTTGTCTGATAACACTGGTGCCATGGCTCACACCTGTAATCTAACACTCTGGGAGACCAAGGAAGGAGGATCATCGAAAGGTGTAAACAATGAGGCCAGAGAGGAGGCTACAGAGATGTTCAGGCCAGGTTTACTGAAAGCGGAGGGTGACCTGCCTGGGCAATGCAAACAAGATGTCTGCGCCAGGGGCAGTTTGAAACCCCTTTCATATACAGCCCGGAGGACTGGGCACATTCCACAGATTAGAGCCTTTGGGCAGAACTTCTGAGGGGTGGGGCTAGCCAGATGCTCTGTGTCATTGTCTTAGAAGGAAAACAAAAGAAAAGGATTTATGTGTGGCTGCATTAGGTCCCTCAATTGTCATGTGACACCAAGAGTTCAAGACCAGGCAGAGTAAGAATGAGACCCCACCCATCTCTACAAAAAATGGAGTTACAAAAATTACTGGATTTTGCTATGTATAATGTAGTATTATATATATATGCACACCCAAACTTTCAGGAAAAAAAAAAATCTTTTAATTTTTTGAAGGTAGGTGGAAGTGGCCATGGAGAAGCATCCTCCTCCCCCCCAACCTGGTCTGGTAAGAGGTGTGAGGTGCACAGCCCATTGGTGTAGAGAAGCCAGGAGCAGGCCCAGGCAGAGGTCTGAGTGCTCCAGATGATCTGAGCACCTGACCTCCCCCAACTGTCCCCTCCTGGCCTACCTCATCCCCACAGACTCTCATTTTCTATTTCTACCTATGTCCCATCGGTGGGAACGTGGCCACAGCTGCTCCACTGAGAACCGTGATGGGCTAATTTTCTGGGAAGCTGGTGTGGGGTGCCCTGCCTGCCCCGGGCTTCTGATGACAGATCCCGGCCCCTTCCAACCTGCTTCATCTCTCCTGAAGCTGGTCCCACTCTGAGGTCTCTGGGACACACCACACTGAGGAGCCTTCCTTGAAAATACCCCAGTGAAGTGTTCTTCATTTACATTTCTGTTTAGGTACTAGACAGTGACTCCCTTGAGCCATCCAGACCTTGGGCACTCAGTAACATCATTTAAAGATACCAGTCTTTCCCAAACTTGCAAATCCTACAAGTCACCTGGGGGAACTGATTAAAATAAGATTCTTGAACCATACTCAAATATACTCAATCAGCTCTCCAGAGTATCTGTTCTGTTTTTATTTATTTTGGGGGGGGGGAGGGTGGAGACAGAGTTTCAAGCTGTCACCCTGGGTAGAGTGCTGTGGCATCACAGCTCATAGCAACCTCTAACTCTGGCTTAAGTGATTCTCTTGCCTCTCAGCCTCCTACGTAGCTGGGACTACAGGCACCCGCCACAATGCCCAGCTATTTTTTGGTTGCAGTTGTCATTGTTTGGCAGGCCCGGGCTGAATTCGAACCTGCCAGCTCTGGTGTATGCGGCTGTGGCTGGTGCCCTAGCTGCTGAGCTATAGGCGCTGGGCCCAGGGTATCTGTTCTGTTAACAAGCATCCTAGAAGGTTCTTCCTACAGGCAAATTTGGCAAACTTCACCAACTCAACACTTTGGGGTTTGGACAAGCCACAGGCTCAAAATCACAATGTATGGATGCAGGTACCAGAGCTTGTGTGCCAAGTACTGTCACAGACAGAAACTTCATGGGGACTGAGGCCCAAGGTCACAACGGCAGGCAGGATACTAATAGAGCCAGGTCTCAGGACTCAGGTCTCCCAGTTCCCAGCTCAGAGATACAGCTGCTCAGCACAATGTCCCAGGGGCTGAAGAATGAGAACAGCTGTACCAGAGACAGGGTAGCTCAGAAAAAGCAGGGCTTCAGCAACAGGAGCCTGGGGCTGATACCTTCACACCAGCTTCCCGGAAAATAAGCCTGCTCTTTCCTGTTCTACTCAGAACCTCAGCAGAGCAGTCATAGCCATGTTTCCACTCACAGACTTGAGTGGAAACAGGAAACGAAAATGAGAAGATGTGGGCACAAGGGTGGGCCAGGAGGGGACAGCTGGGGAAGGTTAGGTTCTCAGGTTGTCTGGGCCACTCTCAGCTGCAGGCTGGACTTCCACAGCAGTGGGCTCCATGCTTTGTGCCTCTCACAAGAGGAAGAGCCACTGAACAGCTACTGCTGCTCTCCTTCTGCCGAGGGTCTGACACTAACCAAGGTATCCTGGCGGGCAGCATGCCTGCCTCCAAGATTGGAACACCATTAGGGACTTATTTTAATCAGTCCCCCCAGGTGACTTGTAGGATTTGCAAGTTTGCAGCCGGGCAGGCTGGAGGCTCCCACAGCTGAAGTGCCTGCCCAAGGAGGAGTGTTGGATAGAGAGGACACAATTACTGTATTCCAGGATATTATTTTTATGTGAATATCATTATTGGTTTTTAGTTACATTTTTAATGCATAAGCATAAATAAAAAAATTAAAAACATTTCTATAGATACAGAATTAGTACTAGCCATGCATATTGCACATACTTATTTTTTCCTCTCTAAAGTTTGGGCAAAAACATGTGCATTATGCATGGAAAAATACAGTAGCTGAATGTGGTGGCATGTGCCCGCAGTCCCAGCTACTTGGGAGGCTGAGACAAGAGGATCACTTGAGCCCAGGAGTTTGACACTGCTGTGGGGTGTGATGATGCCACTGCATTCCAGTCTGGATGACAGAATGAGACTGTCTCCCCCCCCAAAAAAATCAGTCTGATACCTAGCACAATGGACAAAAATGGACCCACAGCTAGACATCTTAGGGGAAATTTCAAACCCCAAGGACAAAGGGAACATTCTATATTGTTCCAAAGACAACTTAATCTGACAACATGAAAGATAAAAGAATCACCTGCCCTTGATTTCGCAACACAACATAGTAGGTTAAAGAACGGTATCTTGAGATACACCAGGTACCAAAAACATTCATCTCTGTGCCATTTCCCATCTAGCACTAAAGTGGCACCATCAAAATAATGAAGCAAACCCGGGCTTCAGGAAAGAAGTGACCCAAGAAAAAGCAAATAGTCAAGGGAATGCCTAGGATGCTAATGAAAGAAAACCCAGATAACAGCTGCTAACCGCCTCAAGACACAGCCTAGACTGAGGCCAGGGGATCTAGGAAGGAAGTTTCAAAGGAATGAAACTAAAGTAACTAATGTGTTTGAAATTACCAAGAGTAAAAAGAAATGAAAGGCTGGCTCGGCGCCCACAGCACAGTGGTTATGGTGCCAGCAATGTGCAGGGAGGCTAGTGGGTTTGAATACAGCCGGGGCCCGCTAAAAGCAATGACAACTGCACAACAATAACAAAAAGAATAGCTGAGCATTGTGGCAGGCACTTGTAGTCCCAGCTACTTGGGAGGCTGAGGCAAGAGAATCACTTAAGTCCACCAACAGTTTGAGGATGCTGTGAGCTGTGATGCCACGACATTCTACCGAGGGTGACATAGTCAGATTCTGTCTAAAAAAAAAAAACAAAAGAAAAGAAAAAGAGAAAGAAATGAAAGGCTAAGGGCTGGAGGCAGTGGGGAACCTGACTGTTATTTGTCATAAGCCATATAGGACATTTACCTCTTTATATGCAAATTAAATTCTGATTATAGTAAAAACTAAGAAG
>CAUYPK010143984.1:0-2500 GCA_963574355.1 Loris lydekkerianus
GAATTGTTAGCGATAGTCACCCACAGGGTGGTTGAGAGGGGACGGGAGGGGCGGGGTCGGGTTGGGAAGGCACGGGAAGGGAAGGGAAGGGAAGGGAAGGGAAGGGACAGAAAGAAAAGAAAGAAAGGAAAGAAAGAAAGGAAAGAAAAAGTTAAAAAGAAATAATTTAAAGAGTTGGGGAACAAAAGATCCTGGCAGAAATTTGTGTCAAAGGACTATACAAAATGCATTTTTCTTCATTAAGCAAAAAATGAGTGCCTGGTCCTAGAATTTAAAGTACATGGTATTTTTCTCTATATACTAAGTGAAAAACTCAAACTATATATAATATAACAAATACTGACAGAACGTTTACTCTTCAGTGACATACATTAACAGATTAAGTCTGTTAATTTATATACTTCTACCATTTTTCTTTCATAGAGGATGAAACAGGACACAAAGGTCAAGTCATTTTTCCTGTATGTGAAGTATAATTTAGTGGACCTTGGCAATTCAACACCAGAGTCCATGTTCATGACCACTTTACTAGATTGCCTCTTAATAATAATCTCTTACACCATGATAAGAATTCTGCTTCTTACACTACAGTATGATTCTTTTTGCCAAGTGTCGCCTAAAACGGAACCAGTCCTGGATTAGTCCTGCTATATGTCAATCATGCCTAGGATCTGAGAAGGGCTGTCCAAAGCAAAAAGCATAAATACACCTAGCTCCTTCCATTCCATACGAACCAAGTCAGCCACCACCCTCTCTTCTTCCCCATTCCCCACACCCATGTCCAAAAGGACACAGTTGTATTTAATAGATAATTGGTTATCCAATTAAATAAAAATATATTGCTATCCACATTCATACACATGCAAAAGGTGGCAAGCCATCTGTTTTACTGAAGCATTTTTGACTCACTGAAGGTTAAGATGCTTGATGAATTTCATTTTGAAATCAAGTAATCTTTTCACTTGATTTCACATATATTCTGTTTTTCACTTGGTGCTTTAAATAGTTAGTTAATTGGGACTATTTAACAGATTGTATATGTTGCTGCTGAGAGTAATTGCACTTGAACAATAACTGAAGGAATTTTTATTTAATTTGCCAGTTGGTTCATGGTTTGCTAGAGAATGACCTTGCCCCCTACAGTTGGATTCAAAGAGTTAAGCAGAAGCTGAAGTGATCCTGACTGTAGGAGGTGAAACTCATTCATATTCTTTTGTAAACAAATTAATGGAGAGTTGCCAGTGTGTTTTCATCCCACAAAATCACCTTAGCAACATGGATATGAAAACAGCATGAACTTTCCCTCAGAGCCTCCCATCATTCTTAGCATGAGGATTCAACAACAATTGAGACTAGCAAAACTCTGCATTTATTTTATTCTTTAAAACAAATATCAGAACGGCCACAAAACATTATAGATTGCAATGGTAAAACAGAAAGGGGCTAAACTTCTCTCATATATAAAAATGATTAGTATTTCTCAACAAGGCTATATATTTTTTAATTTAGTTTTTTTCTGAAATGGTAGGGGAAACACCATGTACCCTTAACTTGACTAATTTTAAATTAATTTCAGCACAAAAATAAGATATATTTCTAAATCATTAGATGAAGCTAGTTTGAATCATGGGTCCTGTGGTCACTGATTGTACATAATATGTTTTTGTTCCTCTGTGTTTGAAGAATATGAGCTCTGGAAAAACTAAGCAAGTTAAAGCCACACTGAAGTCACAGAATCCATTCTAATGCCTGGGAACAGGGCAAACTCTGCCAGAAGGTTGAACTCAGATAGCTGTAGGAAATAGAGTTTCCTTTGTTCTGTGTGCATTCACTCACTCCTCCCACAGGGAAAGGCCAGAAACCTCTCTGCTTATTTATGGACATCTTGTAGTTCTGTTTATTTATTTTGATTGCTGCATATCCTCACACCAGGGAAAGGAGAGCCAGTGAAACTACAGCATGCATATATTTAAGAACTATGCCACTGAGTCTCTGCCATTCGTTGTCTGTTTAATGTCTACCTTCCAGATTTAAAAGCAAAAATAATGAAACTTATTTTTAAACTGTCTTTTCTTATGACACTCTACTTAAAAAAAAAAAAAAAAACTATGCTAAACCCTCTGCTAATTGACAAACCATATATTTCTTACTGCTGATTTTTGAACTGTCGTGGAGTACTTGGAAGGGAATCCATCACTGGATCACCCAGCTGCCAAATGTATTCTCACCTGCTTCCATTGTGTGACAGCAGCGCTACATGCTCAGAATGATCAAGGTCTATTACCTGGACCAGGTGCTGACTTCTTTCCTGGTCTGTAGTGAAAGAAATCTATGTCCTGGTCAAGTAAGAAGCAATCAGAGTTTAAAATCTTGCTAGTAAAAGCATTCATCTTCTAGGAACAGAAATGCTATTGGGGTGTCCAACTCAAGGCCTATGGAATGTATGCAGCCCAGGATGCTATGAATGCAGCCCAGAACAAAACTGTAAACTTACTTAAAA
>CAUYPK010143984.1:7500-12283 GCA_963574355.1 Loris lydekkerianus
TCTTACCTTTCTATTCCAGTGGCACTTTAGATGGGACTTCTCTAAAGCAGACTATGCTAGTTAATTTCTGTCTCATCACTGTCCAGCTTGTTCATTGTACTTACCTAGTGCCTACCCATCATGGCGCTTTAGTTAAATATCTGCCATATTAATGGATCTCTCTGTGGCATAGATATTTTTCCAGTTATATGATGGCATGTGTATTTTGATGGGCCAGGGGAATCTGTTAAAGTAAATTACTAGGACACAGAGTGATCCTCTCCACCTTATGAGGACAATTTGTTCAGCTCCTTACAGGGTGAATTCACTTCCATTGAAAATGTTGTAAAAATTTAACTTTGGTGGTTACAAGTAAAACACACATATAATACTTTGTTTTAAATTGAATTTTAAAAATTTGGGAAGAAAACCTATAAAATCAGAAGAAATAACTGAATAGTTGGTGATGCATAAGATAATTAGTACTTAAAAACTACATGCCCTGTGGGAAAAAAAGTCAGGAATCTGTGCCAACCACAGAACTATGGGGGCAACTGCAGTGCCTGTTGTATTTGTGCCATGAACGCAAAGATGCCATAGTAGAATTTTAAGTAAAATTTCCCCAGAAGTGAAAAATCTCTTAACCCAAATGGATGTATCTTGGGGAAATAATTGGATACTACTGCTTCAAGAATACTTAATACATTTAGGTTTTTAGACATGAAAAGGACCTTCATGGGTAATCCTTTCTTTTGAAAGAAGTTAAAGTAGATTCTCATAAAGTTGGTACCAGAGCTGTGCTCTTTGTTTACCAAAATGTATTTTCCTCTCTGCATTATAAACTATGTCTTTTCTTCATGCTGTAAGCAAAGAAATGATGTTAACTCATTGAATTGATAAAATTGATAAAATGCCAGCTTTATTTTTCCTTAGATGAAGAATTGCCAACATGCTAATGCTGAACGTCCTACTACAGCTCGGATCTCATCTGTGCAATTTCATCCTTGTGCACAGGTTGTGATGGTTGCTGGATTAGATAATGCTGTATCATTATTTCAGGTATGCATTTTGAAATGAAGACTTAAAGTGAAAAGTGTGTACTACCAATATACAGAGTCCATGGAAATAACCAAAAGAATTGTTTTATACTTCCTTATAGGTTGATGGGAAAACAAATCCTAAAATCCAAAGCATTTATTTGGAAAGGTTTCCAATCTTTAAGGCTTGTTTTAGTGCTAATGGAGAAGAGGTTTTAGCCACGAGTACCCACAGCAAAGTTCTTTATGTCTATGACATGCTAGTAGGAAAGTTAATTCCTGTGCATCAAGTGAGAGGTAAGATTTCTTTTGAATATAGAATTCATTATATTCCCTAAGCTGAGTTCATTTAATAATGATTATATCCACTTTTTTTACCCCATTACATTCTTAAAAATAAGAATTTCTCTATAGTATTTAGAAATTGTTATTGCTATGTTTGAAACCTGTGAACTGACCTTTTTTGGGGGGCCGGGTAACCAAAAATTTTTATTCCTGTAATATTTTGAAATCATATTTATTACATACTAAAAGAAAATATTTTAGATATACCCAGCTAACTAAAAATTATTAAAATAAAATCATAAAAGACATATTCATTAAAAATAGAAGTCACCAGGAAATAAATTCCATCTCAATATAAATTTTTAAGCAAGTAAAACTCAAAAGAAATGAACTGTCATATGAAGTATATACTTCCATTTTTCAGAGGTACTTGACTAAAGGTAGAAACTATCAGTAATTAACATAAAAATATGGCAGCATCAAGAAGAGGTAGGGCCAGAGAAATTTCATGATTTTTAAAATTTTAATTGCCGTAAATACCCCAGGACCATTACTGTATGTCACAGCCCGTATGATATCAAACCATCATCAAAAGATGTTTTGAGAATTGTACAAAAGTTTAAAATTAAACTTCCTCTTTAAAACGTATTTTTGTGTTTAATACTTTTACAAAAATGCTGTTTGTGAATAAGAATGGATTATTAGTAGCAAAATAAATAATCAACACTCACAATTTTATACTGAAATTATGGCTTGCTATGTAAAGAAATTATCCTAACATTTAAGGTATTTTCTTTCTTTTTTCTTTCTTTCTTTCTTTTTTTTTTTTTTTTGGCAGTTCTTTTTTGTCCGGGGCCAGGGTTTGAACCCACCACCTCTGGTGTTAACTGACTTTTTAATTTTTTTATTGATTGATTGATTGATTGAGACAGAGTTTCAAGCTGTCACCCTGGGTAGAGTGCTATGGCTTCATAGCTCATAGCAACTTCCAACTCTTGGGCTCAAGTGATCCTCTTGCCTCAGTTTTTCTATTTTTAGTAGAGACAGGGTCTTGCTTTTTGCTCATACTGGTCTTGAACTCATGAGCCCAAGCAATCCACCCACCTCAGCCTCCTAGAGTGCTAGGATTACAGGTGTGGGGCACCACACTGGGCCCAAAGTGACTTTTTTAGGGAAATATATATCTCCAAGACCAGAAGAGCAGTTGCAAATACTTGGCTTTAAAGTTAGCAATTGATGCAAGAGAAAGAGCATTAGCCAGGGAACTATATGACCTGGGGTCCATTTCCTTGGATAACCTGTCTGATCTTCAGGAAATTTGGGTATTTTCTAGTTTTAGTATTTGTTGTAATAGAATTTTTATTTATGCTTAAAGAGAATAAAGCACTGCTTTCGGGGGTCCTTATGTATTTTAAAGATTGAACTACTTTAAAAAGAAAAACCTTTTTTTAGCAAATGGAAATTTATCTTCTTCCTTACTCATTCTCCCTTGTTATTTCCCTACACTGATACATTCATGAATCCTTTGGGAGCCAAAGTTCTTCTAACGGGGTTGGCCAGGTTAATGTCATAAATCTTGGGAGGGTAATATTGGCATATGCTACAGTTCATTGATGGGCTTCTTATTAAACTACATGTATGTGCCCCTAGAAAGGATAAGAGGAGCTCTGTGCAAGATGTTTCTACTAGTGGTTAAGAGTGAATAAGGCCAACTTGAGAAACATTTATGATTGTCTTCAGCATTTCCAGTCTTATCTTTCCTGTATTCCTTGACATCTTTTAACGATCCTTCCCTAATAGGTTCTTTGTTAATCTAGTCATGCTTTAATTCAGGGCAACTCAGAAGTTAATATGCACATAAATCACCTGGAGATCTTGTTAAGCTACAGATTCTGACTCTGTGGGTCTTAGGTGGGCTTGGTTTTGTATTTCTGACAAGCTCTCAGCTGATGCCAATGTGTGTGGACCTCACTTTGTTCAAAAGCCTAAACTGACTTCTCATACCAAAATACAAAGCAATATGAAGTAATCATTTTTACATACCATTTTACTATCAAACGGAATGGATGTTAGTTCTTCCTTGTCTTGCATCTTCTTGAGAAAAAGCACCGAGGTTTGGCCAAGATAGGGTTAGTGGTCTTTACCCTGAGTCTGCTAGGCGTGCAAGAGTGTGTATCCAGTCACCAGCTGCTTTTGAGGCATGACATTAATTTTTCCTTTTCCTCTTTCCACTGTAAGCATTGGTTGGTAATAATGATAGTAATAGTTGCGATCAATGCAGTCCTTTTGTGGTGGTGTGTTCTTGAGCACTAGTCTCAGTCTTTTGTCATTAGTAGAACTATAGTAACTCAAGAAACTAATTAGGGACAGTAGACATGGAAAGTTGCTGACTGGTTAGGACATATAAACCTTAGTGTGGTAAGTTACCTAGGTGGTAAGTTCTAGTTTGAAAAACAGAGAATACAGAGTTGGTGCAAGTGGTGTGTTCATTAACCCTTGGGGGTCATACCCCGGGGCTCATAATGTGAGAAGTATGGAC
Organism: Loris lydekkerianus; assembly: GCA_963574355.1. Lineage (NCBI taxonomy): Eukaryota > Metazoa > Chordata > Mammalia > Primates > Lorisidae > Loris > Loris lydekkerianus. Next base: position 11,341 of record CAUYPK010143984.1, read on the forward strand.
TCTCACAATTCTCTGGATAGAATTCGGGGGTCTGTGAGGTAGTATGAGAAAAACATTACATCTTTATTTTTGCTCACCTCTAACTGAAGTTCAGCATTTCCTTCAGTTATGAATTTTTTGAACAATATCATTTTGAGAAGGTGACTGTGTGCTTTATCAGACTTCCAAAGGGTCCAGGGCTCAAGAAGAAGTAGGAAGCATAGAGCAGTTTCTGTTTATCTTTGAGAAGGACTTTTTTTTTTTTTTTTTTTTTTTGAGACAGAGTCTCACTAGGTTGCCCTGGGTAGAGTGCTGTAGCGTCACAGCTCACAGCAACTTCAAATTCTTGGTCTTAAGTGATTCTCTTGCCTCAGTCTCCCAAGTAGCTGGCACTACAGGTGACCGCCACAACACCCGGCTATTTTGTTGTTGTTGTCATTATTGTTTAGCAGGACCAGGCCAGGCTTGAACCCACCAGCCTCAATGTATGTGGCTGGCACCCTAACCACTGGGCTATGGGTGCCGAGCCTGAGAAGTACAGTTTTTAAGATATGTCTTGTTCTCAATATACAAAGGAATTTAACCAATGGAGATCAGAGGTTGGTCAGATAGCCATTTTGATTTTAGGCGTTATGGTATGGTAGTGTCTGAGCTTAAGTTTTTCTTTCTATAAACTCAGAGGGTCATATAAAAAGTTGATGGTTTTTAAAGCTCTTCACTCAGCACCTGCCATGTAGTAAGTGCGCAATGAATGGTAACCCTTGTCAGTGTTAAAAACATGTAATCTGATCCACTTGCCATCAGTTGGAGTTTGGCTATTGGTCATTCCTTTTTTTATCAATTGCTTAATGGGTTTTTTTTCTTATTAAATCATAGCTGTGTACATTAATGCGATCATGGGGCACCATACACTGGTTTTATAGACCATTTGACACATTTTCATCACACTGGTTAACATAGCCTT